>JAVKPL010013490.1:0-74293 GCA_032173675.1 Gastrolobium villosum | reverse complement strand
CCCGAGTCTCGAGTAAGACACACCACCACCGTTGTCCACCAACTTCAAATTATCTCTCATCTCTGTGTGTTTACTTATCAGATAAATAGAGTTCATCGTTCATATTGATCTTGATTAGAAAAAACTTAATATCAGATTATCTGATTTATAATGTTTATTTGAAAGGCTGAGAAGGAAAGAGGTGTATTTCGAATCATCGAATCATCATGGTTCTGTTTGGACGTTAAAATTGTGATTTTTATTTTAACAATAGGATTTGAGTATTTTGTGGAGTTAATTCATGATCTGCTTGGAAGTTAGAGATTAACAGGCTAACGGGCCGGGCCGGGCCGGGCCATTTATTTTTTTATAAATGGGCCAAGACAGGCTAACAATTAGACTCATACTATGCTATCAGGCCGGGCCAAATTGAAATTTTTTGGCATAGGCTTGGGCTTTACGGGGCAAAGCTCGACCCACTTTCACCCCTACTTGCCATATAAAACCTAAACAAAAAACACAAGGGAACCCACTCACTCTCAAAGAGCGTGGACTCACTTTCTATCACATACCATTGCATATAGCGAGGAAGAAAGTGTACTCCGCGTGCGTGGTAATTAATTGCTGAACGACAATGTAAACCCCGCCTCAAGCAAGTTCTTGGAAAAATTTTGGGGGCCAGAGGATGAGCCTCCTCCTCGGTTAGGGGATTAGTCTCATCCTTCCTCTGGTAGCGAAACTTAATGCACCTGTTGTTCCAATGATGGGCTAGTCTACAGGGCCGTACTCCAAGGGCAAGGTGACCGGAGGAGGTTGAATGAGGATACCTACAGGTTATACAAAAAAAAAAAACAAATGAATTATGTTATCAAAAAAACAAAAAACAAATTAATTAGTAATGCACCGTAATTTAAAATAAATGAATTATTGACGTACGGAACTTCATTGCAGATGTAATATTGTAGATTTTTTTATATTAAGATTACTCGATAACTATTTTGTCAAATATGGAAAAGAAAGTAATATATTTGCATTATCCATATTTTTATGATTACTTTCTCTCATATCTTTAATTTTTTTTTTAATTAGAAAATACCTATTTCTGTTGTGGGGGCAAAAAAAAAACGGAAAGGAGTTTCTCTTGCTTTTGGCATAGCGGGGCTGGCGAGAGGCCCGCACTACGGATTATTAGCTCAGTGGTAGAGCACATCCCTAATAATTGCGTCGTTGTGTCTGGACTGTGAGGCTTTCAGTCACATGGATAGTTCAATGTACTCGTCAGTGCCTGACCCTGAGATGTAGATCATTCAAGGCGCATTAGCATGACGTACTTCTCCTGTTCGAATTGGGGTATTTGAGAACAAAGTAACTAGAAAAAAAATGGATTGTTAGAACAGTCCTCTTTTTTCAATAGGGATCATCTAAAAGGAAAGGTATTTTAACTGTATTTATGCTGAAAGGTTGACATAGACATTTCCATAGTCTAAGGGCTCATTTAGATGAACTTATGAAAAAAGCATTTTTTATGCTTTGTTTATTTTAGAAATATTTTTTATAAAAGTTAAAGCTATTTAAATTTTATAAAAAATATTTTGATTTTGAAAAAATATTTAACTTTTAATTTTTACTTTTTTCAGAAATTAAAATTTTTAGTTTTCCAAAAAAAGTAGATTTTTAATTTTTTGTGGCTTTTTTTTAAGATATCTAAATAGACTTTGTAGTAATTTTTTTAGGGAAGGATATTGTAACAACGAAGTTGTGTTACTACCATGTTACTATCAATCAATCTCACCGTTAGATCGATTATGTTGATCAAACGGTTATATTTATTTCCATCTTTGTATGGTTATGATTTCCCATATTTAAAGTATTAAATATGAGGAATCATAACCATACAAAGGTGGAAATAAATATAAAGTATTAAATTTGGGAAATCATGACTATTTGGAAATAAATATAACCATTGGATCAATATAATCGATCTAACGATGAGATTAATTGATAGTAACGCAACTTGATTGTTACAATATCCTTCATATTTTTTTTAATAAAATAAAGAGAAAAATATTTATCCTTTAAAATGACACGACTTATATCATTTCACTATAAAAAGAAGTGAGCGAGACATAGCGTGGAAAAGAGGTACCCAGATTCCATAAAATAACCAAAACGCGCAAAAGATTGGAATAGTACGAAATAGTTCTCAACTTGGGAGAGAAAACACAAAGCGAAATGTAACGGACCCTCATGCTGAACTGGGCCCAGTGTTGCGAACCTGCAAGAAACCCAATTATTTGAATGATTATAAGACCAGCTGATATAGTCTTGGCCCAATGAACCTCTTTAAATGTCTTTTAATTAGTAATATTAATAGCCATACGGGCTTATGTAGTCTTGGGCCAATAAACCTCTTTAAATGTCTTTTAATTAGTACTATTAATAGCCATACGGGCTTATGTAGTCTTGGGCCAATGAACCTCTTTAAATGTCTTTTAATTAGTACTATTAATAGCCATACGGGCTTATGAGTGGATAGGAAAGCCCAATATGAATAGGGCATTATATATAGTGACCTAAGACCAATGAATATGATTATGAAAATTCTGAATAATTCTTCTCTCTACAATCTCTTCTTTCTCTCTCTCTACCTCCCTTTCTAATTCCCTGAATTCCAATAGATCTACGAACAGTGCACTACACGAAACAAGAAGGGTTGTGGTACTGTTCTTCCGAGGTTGTCATGCCAATGTCAAAAGTGAAAGAGGAACCCGAAGCCACACCCACTTTACCTTCTTCTTATGTGTTACTTTTGCGAATCGTGAGCAAAAGGAGAACTTGGGTATGCATATTTGTTATTTTTTATGGCTTGCTTTTGACATGTTCATGGAATTTCCTCAACTACATGATTTCATGGTACAAGTTGCAAGCTGAATCATCCACTTCATGGTGGCCTGCTCTCTACGCCTCGGTGCTTCTTGGAACATATTTTGGGCTTTTTTCGATGGTTGCAGCTCTTGCAGTGGTGGTGCCTGCGGTTCTGGTGACGTGTATCGCCATCGTGGTGTTGTTGGCTTTCTTTGGTAAGCCTAAAAGAGCTTTGGTTGTTGAGGGGAGGAAGATCACCATGGAAATTCTCGGTTTTGTGATGAAGGTTTTGATAAAGGGAGGGAAGGCTGTTGCTGCAGTTTGTGCTGTTTTGGGGTATTTTGTTTGTGTTGGAATGAGATGATATTTGTTGTGTCGTATAATTGTTGCAATTTTAATGATTGATTACATATTTACATAAACATAGGAAATTTGTATTAAATAGAAATAGTAACAGTTTATTTTATTTCCTTATTCATAGCTGATTGACAGCGAATTTATAATGGACCTAGAGTCCTTATTTATGTATATAATTACCCCATTAGAGGAAGAATAAACCTGCAGAAATATTCATAATATGGCACCATTGTTTTGACATGGTATCAAAACATTTCTGATCTAGGAACCTATTTCCATTAAACTTCCCACATTATATTTTGTCAATTTGCCCGATTTGAATTTCTTTTTTTGTTACCTATTTCGGATTTCTATTCAGTAAACGTCGTCGGAAGAAAATAAATTGTTACTATTTCTATTTAATACAAATCTCCTATGATTATGTCTATCAATTGCAACTATGAAAATTAATTTATTTAATACCAATTTGTTATGATTATATAACTGTGTAATCAATGATTAAAATTCTAACAATTATATAACTCAACAAATATTATCTTATTTCAACAAGATGTAACATTGAAGGTGTTAGAATCTTGAATTTGGTGTGATGGGTTTGCTGCGGTGGTTGGGTTAGTGAGATTTCGGGTTAGATGGGGTTTGCAAATTTATTTAAAGATGGAAACTTTTATAATAAACTTTAAATAGATTTGCAAACCCCATCTAACCCGAAATCTCACTAACCCAACCACCGCAGCAAACCCATCACACCAAATTCAAAATTCTAATAGCTTCAATGTTACATCTTGTTGAAATAAGATAATATTTGTTGAGTTATATAATTGTTAGAATTTTAATCATTGATTACACAGTTATATAATCATAAGAAATTGGTATTAAATAAATTAATTTTCTTATTTGCAATTGATTGCCATAATCATAGGAGATTTGTATTAAATAGAAATAGTAACAATTTATTTTCTTCCGATAACGTTTACTAAATAGAAATCCGAAATAGGTAACAGAAAAAGAAATTCAAATCGCGCAAATTGAAAAAATACGATATGGGAAGTTTAATGGAAATAGGTTCCTAGATCATAAATGTTTTGATACCATGTCAAAACAATGGTGCCATATTATGAATATTTCTGCTGGTTTATTCTTTCTCTAATAGGGTAATTATATACATAAATAAGGACTCTAGGTCCATTATAAATTCACTGTCAGTCAGCTATGAATAAGGAAATAAAATAAAACGTTACTATTTCTATTTAATACAAATTTCCTATGTTTATTTAAATATGTAATCAATCATTAAAATTGCAACAATTATACGACACAACAAATATCATTTCATTCCAACACAAACAAAATACCCAAAAACAGCACAAACTGCAGCAACAGCCTTCCCTCCCTTTATCAAAACCTTCATCACAAAACCGAGAATTTCCATGGTGATCTTCCTCCCCTCAACAACCAAAGCTCTTTTAGGCTTACCAAAGAAAGCCAACAACACCACGATGGCGATACACGTCACCAGAACCGCAGGCACCACCACTGCAAGAGCTGCAACCATCGAAAAAAGCCCAAAATATGTTCCAAGAAGCACCGAGGCGTAGAGAGCAGGCCACCATGAAGTGGATGATTCAGCTTGCAACTTGTACCATGAAATCATGTAGTTGAGGAAATTCCATGAACATGTCAAAAGCAAGCCATAAAAAATAACAAATATGCATACCCAAGTTCTCCTTTTGCTCACGATTCGCAAAAGTAATACATAAGAAGAAGGTAAAGTGGGTGTGGCTTCGGGTTCCTCTTTCTTTTTTGACATTGGCATGACAACCTCGGAAGAACAGTACCACAACCCTTCTTGTTTCGTGTAGTGCACTGTTCGTAGATCTATTGGAATTCAGGGAATTAGAAAGGTAGGTAGAGAGAGAGAAAGAAAAGATTGTAGAGAGAAGAATTATTCAGAATTTTCATAATCATATTCATTGGTCTTAGGTCACTATATATAATGCCCTATTCATATTGGGCTTTCCTATCCACTCATAAGCCCGTATGGCTATTAATAGTACTAATTAAAAGACATTTAAAGGGGTTCATTGGCCCTAATTAAAAGACATTTACATAAGCCCGTATGGCTATTAATAGTACTAATTAAAAGACATTTAAAGAGGTTCATTGGGCCAAGACTATATTAGCTGGTCTCATAATCATTCAAATACTTGGGCTTCTTGCGGGTTCGCACCACTAGGCCCAGTTCAGCATGAGGGTCCGTTACATTTCGCTTTGTGTTTTCTCTCCCAAGTTGAGAACTTTTTCGTACTATTCCAATCTTTTGCGCGTTTTGGTTATTTTCTAGAATCTGGGTACCTCTTTTCCACGCTGTCTCGCTCACTTCTTTTTATAGTGAAATGATATAAGTCGTGTCATTTTAAAGGATAAATATTTTTCTCTTTATTTTATTAAAAAAAATATGAAGGATATTGTAACAATCAAGTTGCGTTACTATCAATTAATCTTATCGTTAGATCTATTATATTGATCCAATGGTTATATTTATTTCCAAATAGTCATGATTTCACAAATTTAATACTTTATATTTATTTCCATCTTTGTATGGTTATGATTCCTCATATTTAATACTTTAAATATGGGAAATCATAACCATACAAAGATGGAAATAAATATAACCGCTTGATCAACATAATCGATCTAACGGTGAGATTGATTGATAGTAACATGGTAGTAACACAACTTGGTTGTTACAATATCCTTCCCTAAAAAAACTACTACAAAGTCTATTTAGATATCTTAAAAAAAAGCCACAAAAAATTAAAAATCTACTTTTTTTGGAAAACTGAAAATTTTAATGTCTGAAAAAAGTAAAAATTAAAAGTTAAATATTTTTCAAAATCAAAATATTTTTTAGAAAATTTAAATAGCTTTAAATTTTATAAAAAATATTTCTAAAATAAACAAAGCATAAAAAATGCTTTTTTCATAAGTTCATCTAAATGAGCCCTTAGACTATGGAAATGTCTATGTCAACCTTTCAGCATAAATACAGTTAAGATACCTTTCCTTTTAGATGATCCCTATTGAAAAAAGAGGACTGTTCTAACAATCCTTTTTTTTCTAGTTACTTTGTTCTCAAATACCCCAATTCGAACAGGAGAAGTACGTCATGCTAATGCGCCTTGAATGATCTACATCTCAGGGTCAGGCACTGACGAGTACATTGAACCATCCATGTGACTGAAAGCCTCACAGTTCAGACACAACGACGCAATTATTAGGGATGTGCTCTACCACTGAGCTAATAATCCGTAGTGCGGGCCTTTCGCCAGCCCCGCTATGCCAAAAGCAAGAGAAACTCCTTTCCGTTTTTTTTTTTGCCCCCACAACAGAAATAGGTATTTTCTAATTAAAAAAAATTAAAGATATGAGAGAAAGTAACCATAAAAATATGGATAATGTAAATATATTACCTTCTTTTCCATATTTGACAAAATAGTTATCGAGTAATCTTAATATAAAAAAATCTACAATATTACATCTGCAATGAAGTTCCGTACGTCAATAATTCATTTATTTTAAATTACGGTGCATTACTAATTAATTTGTTTTTTGTTTTTTTGATAACATAATTCATTTGTTTTTTTTTTGTATAACCTGTAGGTATCCTCATTCAACCTCCTCCGGTCACCTTGCCCTTGGAGTACGGCCCTGTAGACTAGCCCCTCATTGGAACAACAGGTGCATTAAGTTTCGCTACTAGAGGAAGGATGAGACTAATCCCCTAACCGAGGAAGAGGCTCATCCTCTGGCCCCCAAATTTTTTCCAAGAACTTGCTTGAGGCAGGGTTTGAACCCCTTACTCAAGCAAACCAATTCATTTGTTTTTTTTTTTTTGTGTGAAAAAAACCAATTCATTTGTTTTAGTATATGGGGATACTGTTCAAATTTGTAGACACCCATAATGAGCCTACATATCCGGTATACGTACTGAGAATATTTTCGAAACGTAGATACTACACGACAACATTTTCGTTCAGCAATTAATTACCACGCGCGCGGAGTACACTTTCTTCCTGGCTATATGCAATGGTATGTGATAGAAAGTGAGTCCACGCTCTTTGAGAGTGAGTGGGTTCCCTTGTGTTTTTTGTTTAGGTTTTATATGGCAAGTAGGGGTGAAAGTGGGCCGAGCTTTGCCCCGTAAAGCCCAAGCCTATGCCAAAAAATTTCAATTTGGCCCGGCCTGATAGCATAGTATGAGTCTAATTGTTAGCCTATCTTGGCCCATTTATAAAAAAATAAATGGCCCGGCCCGGCCCGTTAGCCTGTTAATTTTTAACTTCCAAGCAGATCATGAATTAACTCCACAAAATACTCAAAGTCTATTGTTAAAATAAAAATCACAATTTTAACGTCCAAACAGAACCATGATGATTCGATGATTCGAAATACACTTCTTTCCTTCTCAGCCTTTCAAATAAACATTATAAATCAGATAATCTGATATTAAGTTTTTTCTAATCAAGATCAATATGAACGATGAACTCTATTTATCTGATAAGTAAACACACAGAGATGAGAGATAACTTGAAGTTGGTGGACAACGGTGGTGGTGTGAACGGCGGTGGTGTGTCTTACTCGGGACTCGGGAGCTTGCAGGTGAATTAAGACTTAGCAATAACACTGTCGTCTTACAAGATATGAGTAAAGAGTAAAAAGAATTTTTGGTATGTTATTAACTCTAGTAACTGAGATTCCAAACCAGAACTATCCAGAACAATTGGGCCAGCCTTGGAGGCTCATGGGCCAGGCTTAATATATTAAGCGTCCGGCCCAATTATGTAATCAAACCTTTACACCAGCCCAAGCCAAACCTGCCAAGTAAAAAGGTCGAGCCAGGCTAAGCCACTAATGAGCTGGGCTATAGGCCCCTGTGGGCCGGCCCGGCCCAGTTTCACCCCTAATGGCAAGAACCACAGCTGCATCAATTCTATGTCGTCTATTGCTTTAGAGCTGTATGGTAAGGAGATTATTCTAGAAATTCTGAGAAAGTAGGATGGGGTAAGTTTTTTTTCAACGTTTGTTATAAGAAACTAAAAATATTTTGAAAAAAATTCTTTCCATCATTAATCTCAAACAATAATGGGAAAACATTTTCTCAAAGGAGAAAATTTTCTCCTACACATTGTATAAGTGGGTCTCACCTTAAACTTTTTTCTCTCTCCACTATTTTGTAGGTCCCACTTATACATTGAGTCTTTAGTAGGAGAAAAATTTTCTCCTTTAAAAGGAGAAAATGTTTTACCAACAATAATACTATCTAATACATGATATTTTATGGGTATTAGTTTTCTCATGTAATAGGAGATAATTGTTATCTCCTACTGACTCATTTATAAGGTGGGGTCCACTTTTAAGGAAAGAGAGAGAAAAAGTAGAGTGTGACCCATCTTGAATTTGTGTGTGTAGGAGATAGATTTTGTTTTATGTAACATAAGATTAATAAACCCCTATTTTTATTTTTTCATAACATCATTTTAGTGCTTTGACTTTCCAGCTTCGGGTTTATCTTAGCTTTACTTTTTCATTTTCAGCATATTGTTTTGGTGATTCCACAACCTCACATGCTCTTTAGGCTCTTAACGGTGATATTCCATTAAAATTTTAAAAGATTATTTTGAGATACAAAAAATCTTATAAATTTTAAAAGATTATCTAAAATTGTAAATTTTTAAAGATATTTTTTACAATCAAAATTTTATAAATTGAATTTTAAATGGTTTCAATAAAAGTTATAAAATAAGAAGGGACAATATGAATTTATAAGATTTTAAACAATTATATGAATTTTTAATAAATATTTAAAAGGGTTTTATGTTTATTATGTTGTAGGAAAAGTGATTGTGTAATGTTATAGAGATTCGTTTTGCGTGCCATATTTTTTCTTTTCTTTTTTGTTTTAAAATGTGTGGGTCCCACAAAATGTTGTGAGGGTAGGAAAGTTTGTTGTGTTATGTTAAAGGAGGAAATGAAAACCCTATTTAAAATTACAAGAGTTAGAAAAAATACATATCAAATAAATACAATGATATTAATAAAAAAGTAAAACCAAATGTAATTTGATGTCTTACTAAGTCGCAGATCTCCACATATTTATACTAGCCCTCCACACATTAACATCTTCTTGTTTCTGCTTTTGGGTTTGACCAATGTAATGAAAATTATCTACTTCATCTTGTATTAGAGCTATGCATATATGGTTATAAGACCCACTATTTTTTTATTTATTAAAATAATTAAAAATTTGCATATAAAATCTAAAGTTCATGATAAAATTTTGTTTGGAATTTTTTTCCATTGATCTTGGGAACCTTGGGGGTTTTGTTCTGGTGATGAGTGTAACAGCCCGTTACGTACCGGTATTGTTAACATTGATTATGATATTAAGCGCAGTTACAATCACAGTAATGGGATTAATTAAATTACGGGCAAACTTTTTTCTTTTATCATATTCCCATAATTCTTTTATAACCATAACCTTATTCCGTAATCAATTAAAACAACACTATAATTGTAAATGCAATACGCGGAAGCATTCAGCTCAACAACACCACTAACCTTTGTTTTTATTCAACTCATTTAAACTTATCCAATTCCTTTAATATCTTACCAAGTTCTAGCCCTTCACATAAGCTACGTGTGGTTTCAAACCACAAACCATTTGGAGTTCTACCCATCAAGTTAAACCCCTTTCTTTTAGTCTAGAAAAACTTAAATTTTCAAAATTTACACTGTGGTAATCGATTACCAGTGGGTGGTAATTGATTACCACCTGTCAAAAATGAGGCAGTAGCCAATTTTTCACATCCTCTGTTCTGGTAATCGATTACCAACTTTGGGTAATCGATTACCTCACATGGTAATCGATTACCAAGCCTCAGTAATCGATTACCAGTGAAGACAGTAGCCAAATTTCGTCCCCTGTTGCATGGTAATCGATTACCATGCTTGGGTAATCGATTACTATGCAGTAAAAGTGACAGATTACAGCATTTTAAGCCCAAGAAGGGTTGTGTAATCCATCCCTAACCTCTTAGTACTCCACACAACACTTAAACATACTATAATTTAGGCTCTAAGCCCTTCAAACATGCATTTTCATTCAATTATGTATCATATACAAAGTCCTTAACATAATGGCCATTTTACATCAAATATGGTCCATTTTACAACATATTCACCAAGGCTTCAATTACAATGAATGTGGCAATGGACAAGTCCCATGCTCACTCAAATATACAATATATACTAAAGTCCTACATATACCTCAAATTGAAAGACTTAACAAGTAGTCATGAACATACAAGCATGACATTTTCAACATGCACAAGTTCATGGCCTAAGTCTAAAGCATAAAACATATGCAAGATGTGTCCCTATCCAATGCTCATCACATGGTGCCTCCAACATGCACCTCATGCTCCACTCTTCCAGGCTCAACCTGACCTGAAATGATGCCCCACAACACAGGGTGAGATATATAAATATATCTCAGTAAACCAAGGGCCCTGGAGGTTTCTCCACCCCATGGCTCACTCAATGTGCAAATATAACATCATATAATATGCAAGCAATGCAATATCACCCACCAACTGGAGACAACCCGAGAACATCCACTCATGGATTCATGTTCAAGGACTCCATCATATAACTCCCGAGACAGTCCTGGCGCCTCTCCCATGGTTGAGAAGACTCCATGGCAATACCCAATCGGAACTCCTCATGAGCCCTATCCGACGGACGTCCCCCGCTTGGATCATCCTGATGTCGCTCCCAGAGTCAACACCATGGCATTCCAACTGGCATTCTCCCGTAGGATGAACCCAGCGGATGTCCAAACCAACACACGTCAACTGGCCAGTGACCAAACAATTTTCACAAAATCAAGCAATATGCATACAAGCACACAATCACACAATGTCATAACCACATAATCCAACCACAACCATCCACTAGGTGTGGTGGAGCACACAAGGGCTAAACCCCAGTTCCAAAGGTTACCTCAACACCGAGCCCATGCTCCAAACGTAAGCTCCAGGCTTACCCGCTTCCAAAGCGTCCAAAAGAGGCAACCTAGATAATCCACAACATGATTATCAATACAATTCCAATGTCAACCATTCATTTACACAATTAATCATCATTTAAATCACCTAGGCCAAAGGCTATTTTTCCATACCATTCTACTTCAATCTCTTTCATAGGTTAATTTACCAATTACACCATGAATCACACATTCTTTCTTCTCATTCCACTTTACCACACTATACTATCATCCAATTAAACATCATTTTCAATCATTCAACTTCCTCTACATCATTTTTATATCATTTTTCCTCCAAACCCCTCTATGGTTCGAATTCCTCAAAGGTTCATTCTACAAGGTTTTCAATTCCATTTTAACACACACACTAATCATATAATCATATTATAAATCTATTCCAATGGTCCATCATTCAATTATCCAATTACACCACATACCAATTTTCATGAAATCTTCACAAATTTTCCTAAGTTAAAATCCAACTTTTTCACCAAAATTTATCATAGCATTTCTAGCTTTCATGCATCATTCTAAGGCATTTTCATCTAATAGCATTTTTCCATTTGAGCTCTCTATCATCACACATCTAAGATTAAAGATTCAAAGCATAATTTCTAGATCTACAAAATCAACCACAAAAGTACCACAAATATACTCACCATCTAGTGTAGGAACACCACCAAGGCTCCATCAATCCAAAAGAGATCCAAAACTCTCAAAAACTCCAAGAACCCAACATGGTTCGGATCTGTACAGTCCCAAAACGCAGCAATGGAGGTGGTTTCATGGCTTCTAAGTGTTACCAATGGATCTAGAAGGTTGTTTACAATAGATTTCAACACCAAAATCAAAGGATTTGGTGAAGAATGGAGAAAATGGTGAAAAGGAGAAGAATTTGGTGTTTTGTTCTTCACACACAGAGGTGCGCGCGAGAGAGAGAAGAAAAAGAGAAGGAAAGAAGGAAGAAAAAGAGGTGGGGGCCAAGTGACTTCGGTCACACGGGTCCCACACGCGATCTAACTTTAACTCCGATAAAATTTATGATCATATATTCTTAATCTACATATTTTTCCAGTCCATGTCATATTTTTATTTCCTCAAAATATTGATAAAATTTTCACACTTATCGGTACACTCGTACCACAGTATTTTACACTTAAAAAGTCACTATTCATCAATTTTTCCCAAACTTGCCTATTCACTCAATTTTCCGTCCTGATTCCATTTCCAGCATTATTTTTGTCATATTAAATCTCTAACTCCATTTTTCATGCCTCGGTTTACGTTCTTGGCAAATTACCATTTTGCCCTTTTAGCCCATTTTGGCCCTAATTCTCGGATTTTCACTAATCCTTCCCTCTTAAACCCATATTTCATCAAATAATTTCACATTTAATTTTCCGAGGTGTTATATTCACCCCACCTTTTAGGAATTTTGTCCGCAAAATCAACTATGCACATATGCTAACTCGGGATACAGCCAGAGAATCTCAGTCCCCCGTACCCAAGAAGCTTCATCCAGTGCGCGGACACCAAAATAATTGTTTACATTTTTTATCTTTTGGCTTTTCAGCCACATTTCACAATGGTCTTGCCTTTCAAAGGCCCAATGGGAGACTTCAAGTCCTTCCCAATTTCAATACCAACCGGTGACACCACATGTGAACAACCGGAGCGCACCACACAGTTGTGCTCTATCAATGCTTTACAAAGTCAATTTCTTTTAATTTCTTTTCAGTTTCATTTCACAAGTCCGGCTACCTAGCACATATAGCCCATAATTTCTCTTGGCAGGTTCCCCTACCTAGTTCACATATCACAACTATGCCTATAGGATCATACCATATTCTGTTCACTCTGTGCCACACAGGCAACTGTTACTTACTGGCACATTACAGCCACCATTATCCTTCTTTGAATTTTATTCCTATGGAGTATCAACTCTTGTCATCAATCTTTTTCACATTTCTTATTCCACATTAAACACTATTATGGAATCTCACAGCCTCTCAGTGCAACTCACCGAGTAATCATCCAGTTCACGCTCACTATACTTTTATTTTCTGAGGGACAATTCCCCATTTTTGGCACCTAGCCACAACTCGTATATCCACATTTTGCTTTTCTCATGTTCTTAACCTATAACGTACCATTTCACCTCAACACTTATCTTTAACAAGCACTATCCTTGTGCTCAACAGTCAATTTATCCTTACAAGTCCACCAACTTCACCAAAACACAATGGCGAATCTTTTTCTCGAGACCTTTATCTGGTCCCCAATGGACCACACATTACAATTCATAACTCACATCAGTCATTTCAAAGCTTTCAACCATCAATTCATTCATTAACTGTCATACATTATATCGTACTTACAAGTTCAACTAATCATCTCCACCACTTAACACATAACTCATCACTGATTTCTCCCATTAAAGGCAACATGCCCAAGATTGCCATTAACAATTTTCTCTAATTACAATTCCGTACTCATGTATCAATTCCACATGTGTTTCATCCTACACACCTCACCTTCATTATCATTTCATTCCACCAGTATCTGTTATTCCAAGGTCACATATCATCTCTCTCACATACCTGTCTCATCATATAGGGATTTTCAAACCTATTTATCATACCACAAGGACTACATCCATCACTATCATTACTTTCATAATTTCATATCGGTTGTTACTCAAGTCCCTCAGATTATTCATAGTACTACTAACACACTCAATCATATATCTTGGTACCTAGCCAAGAACAACATCCACATTGTGTATTTTCCACACATCTCTCACTATAATTTGTATCAATGCAACTCCATCAGTAACTCGACCAACAGGGTAAAGATATCAACCTTTCATTTCACCAAATACATTTCTATTTAACAACTGGTATCGCATTTTCTTACTTGACTATATCATCATTTATCACTTATCAAAATCTTTGGCCACTCGGCCACCAACTTAGCTTAGCATCTCACCATCACAAACCTTTTCCAGAAGACTTCGACTTAATCCATCAATACTAATCAATTTTCCATTCCCTTCACATAGGGTGACAATCCACTAATTCATTCCATAATTTCCGTAAGACCACAATTCACACTACCACACTTGGTATACACTCATGCACATCCCCGAGTGCTCAATTTCATAATTCAAACTGCCATCTCATGGCACCTTACACATTCTTCATCATATTAGGCATATTACTGTTCACTTACAGTTGTCCAAATTCACCTCTTGCGTTCCTCACAAGATACAATCCTCTAATGCAATGGGTAAGAACATCCCAGGTTTAACCCCTCGAGCTCTTGCTGTCCTAAGGGCCCCAGGTGCAATGCCCCACCAATCAGAGAATCTGTCCTTATAATTCACGCAAGAAGAGGTAACATGCCAACGACTGTACTAACAGCCCCACTAACACAAGGTTCTACCTCACAGTACACCATTTATACCGAATAATAATAATCTCCGGGAACATAATCCATACGGAGAATAGACATACACTCCGGGCATATAAGCCACACAAATAAACACATTCACATCAAATCCGTATATAACGGCAAACAAATTCTTATATAGATACATAATGGTATACTAGATATATCCTATTCTTGCACCATGCACTATAATTTTCCAATATGGTTCTTTTCTCATCATTATACTCATTTAACTTAACTAGTCATTAGTCTTAGTCCGTAGCATAATCATCCTCACATGATTCCAACATCTTTATCATATTTTGACTCAAAATTTTCAATTCATAACAGTACTCATGTTCGGTACAGTCCTAATCCATTGTCCAACATGACTCATAGCAACCATGCTCGACACTATAGGAGATCCACTTCATTAAACTGACATCACTTTTCTCTCAATATTTCAATATGACACCAAGGGTGCTATCATTTAACAGTCCATGCATTCTGCGCATCGGGACCACCA
Organism: Gastrolobium villosum; assembly: GCA_032173675.1. Taxonomy (NCBI): domain Eukaryota; kingdom Viridiplantae; phylum Streptophyta; class Magnoliopsida; order Fabales; family Fabaceae; genus Gastrolobium; species Gastrolobium villosum. The sequence goes on along the minus strand of JAVKPL010013490.1, from coordinate 59,030 downwards.
GATAAATTCCAATTTCGAGCCGCGCTCGCCTGGGACTTCCAAGAGCAACACCTCTTAGGATTCAATCCACAAAGAAACTCGGGACAATATTAATCGTCACATTATTACCAACATGTGTGCCATGGTATAACTTGCACACCGGGACTCCATCATGAATCCCATACCAAATTGAGCGTCCAATGACACTCCAAAGAGACAATCTCTTCTACATTTCCCATCATAGGGAATTTCACTTACATCATTGTTCTTTTACAAAAAAATAATTTCTTCTAGTTCATTACAACACACATATAAATTTGGGCACCCCGGCCTTCACAAAACATATAGATATACACATTTATACATATTGGCGTTCAGCCATCACAGGATTATTATCCACACAAGGTTAAGCCACATCATCCAATTTGCAATGCTCCACAACATCATGGAAGCATATTCGTACCATTAATACACCATACTCCGTTATATTTTCTCACCTCACATTTGTCAAGTCCAACCATCCTTAACTTATGGACTCTCATACTTTCAATCAAATTCATCCAATGCCTTACATGGCAATTTCCTCAACTTCTTATATTTTACTTTTTGTACATATGATATCTTCACTTACATCTAACCAACATTAATCATCATGGACCAAAGTCCCATTTCAACATTGAATCATCCATCCCATCATTTCCATAGTTCATTTAAGTTACTCTCAATCCTCAATCAAATTTTGAAATTTCTATTTTATTTCTACATCCAAGCATATTAAGTCATCCATGTACATGCCCTCATCAAGGGTCTTATAACCTTATACTTTACCCTAAGGTATCCAATATTACATATAACACTCATATTCAAATTTTCACAAATTCATCGGGGTTCCAATTCCCCTACCCCATCAAAGATATACCACTAGTTCCACATATACTCAATTGTTCTAACTCCCCGTATGATTTGGGAAGATTTACCAACATCAACCTACCAATATCCCCTCAAATCAATCCTTTTACTAACCACAAGACCACACATTCAACTATGGTAGCATTCTACCCAAAGTGGTTAAAAATCTTATATCAATTCGTTCTCACTAAGTCCTCAATGACAGTATCACAATTTATTCTCACTAAGTCCTCAATTACACCAAATTTACTTACTAACATATCCATCCGTGGGGTAGTCAGCACTGCACCCACCACCTTAGCCTAAAGACTGGCATTGGTGCTCCAGGGTTGTCACGAAGGCATCTTATACTGACCACACATTGAACACGAAGAAATGGGTTGATCAGGCCCAAACTAAGGAATCACATGTGTAGCAGTCAATAAGTGTCTACGTACAACTATACAGCACTCACCTCAATTACACAATCATCAGAGTTCCCTAAAGAAACTGCTCTGATACCATAAAATGTAACAGCCCGTTACGTACCGGTATTGTTAACATTGATTATGATATTAAGCGCAGTTACAATCACAGTAATTGGGATTAATTAAATTACGGGCAAACTTTTTTCTTTTATCATATTCCCATAATTCTTTTATAACCATAACCTTATTCCGTAATCAATTAAAACAACACTATAATTGTAAATGCAATACGCGGAAGCATTCAGCTTAACAACACCACTAACCTTTGTTTTTATTCAACTCATTTAAACTTATGCAATTCCTTTAATATCTTAACAAGTTCTAGCCCTTCACATAAGCTACGTGTGGTTTCAAACCACAAACCATTTGGAGTTCTACCCATCAAGTTAAACCCCTTTCATTTAGTCTAGAAAAACTTAAATTTTCAAAATTTACACTGTGGTAATCGATTACCAGTGGGTGGTAATCGATTACCACCTGTCAAAAATGAGGCAGTAGCCAATTTTTCACATCCTCTGTTCTGGTAATCGATTACCAACTTTGGGTAATCGATTACCTCACATGGTAATCGATTACCAAGCCTCAGTAATCGATTACCAGTGAAGACAGTAGCCAAATTTCGTCCCCTGTTGCATGGTAATCGATTACCATGCTTGGGTAATCGATTACTATGCAGTAAAAGTGACAGATTACAGCATTTTAAGCCCAAGAAGGGTTGTGTAATCCATCCCTAACCTCTTAGTACTCCACACAACACTTAAACATACTATAATTTAGGCTCTAAGCCCTTCAAACATGCATTTTCATTCAATTATGTATCATATACAAAGTCCTTAACATAATGGCCATTTTACATCAAATATGGTCCATTTTACAACATATTCACCAAGGCTTCAATTACAATGAATGTGGCAATGGACAAGTCCCATGCTCACTCAAATATACAATATATACTAAAGTCCTACATATACCTCAAATTGAAAGACTTAACAAGTAGTCATGAACATACAAGCATGGCATTTTCAACATGCACAAGTTCATGGCCTAAGTCTAAAGCATAAAACATATGCAAGATGTGTCCCTATCCAATGCTCATCACATGGTGCCTCCAACATGCACCTCATGCTCCACTCTTCCAGGCTCAACCTAACCTGAAATGATGCCCCACAACACGGGGTGAGATATATAAATATATCTCAGTAAACCAAGGGCCCTGGAGGTTTCTCCACCCCATGGCTCACTCAATGTGCAAATATAACATCATACAATATGCAAGCAATGCAATATCACCCACCAACTGGAGACAACCCGAGAACATCCACTCATGGATTCATGTTCAAGGACTCCATCATATAACTCCCGAGACAGTCCTGGCGCCTCTCCCATGGTTGAGAAGACTCCATGGCAATACCCAACCGGAACTCCTCATGAGCCCTATCCGGCGGACGTCCCCCGCTTGGATCATCCTGATGTCGCTCCCAGAGTCAACACCATGGCATTCCAACTGGCATTCTCCCGTAGGATGAACCCAGCGGATGTCCAAACCAACACACGTCAACTGGCCAGTGACCAAACAATTTTCACAAAATCAAGCAATATGCATACAAGCACACAATCACACAATGTCATAACCACATAATCCAACCACAACCATCCACTAGGTGTGGTGGAGCACACAAGGGCTAAACCCCAGTTCCAAAGGTTACCTCAACACCGAGCCCATGCTCCAAACGTAAGCTCCAAGCTTACCCGCTTCCAAAGCGTCCAAAAGAGGCAACCTAGATAATCCACAACATGATTATCAATACAATTCCAATGTCAACCATTCATTTACACAATTAATCATCATTTAAATCACCTAGGCCAAAGGCTATTTTTCCATACCATTTTACTTCAATCTCTTTTATAGGTTAATTTACCAATTACACCATGAATCACACATTCTTTCTTCTCATTCCACTTTACCACACTATACTATCATCCAATTAAACATCATTTTCAATCATTCAACTTCCTCTACATCATTTTTATATCATTTTTCCTCCAAACCCCTCTATGGTTCGAATTCCTCAAAGGTTCATTCTACAAGGTTTTCAATTCCATTTTAACACACACACTAATCATATAATCATATTATCAATCTATTCCAATGGTCCATCATTCAATTATCCAATTACACCACATACCAATTTTCATGAAATCTTCACAAATTTTCCTAAGTTAAAATCCAACTTTTTCACCAAAATTTATCATAGCATTTCTAGCTTTCATGCATCATTCTAAGGCATTTTCATCTAATAGCAATTTTCCATTTGGGCTCTCTATCATCACACATCTAAGATTAAAGATTCAAAGCATAATTTCTAGATCTACAAAATCAACCACAAAAGTACCACAAATATACTCACCATCTAGTGTAGGAACACCACCAAGGCTCCATCAATCCAAAAGAGATCCAAAACTCTCAAAAACTCCAAGAACCCAACATGGTTCGGATCTGTACAGTCCCAAAACGCAGCAATGGAGGTGGTTTCATGGCTTCTAAGTGTTACCAATGGATCTAGAAGGTTGTTTACAATAGATTTCAACACCAAAATCAAAGGATTTGGTGAAGAATGGAGAAAATGGTGAAAAGGAGAAGAATTTGGTGTTTTGTTCTTCACACACAGAGGTGCGCGCGAGAGAGAGAAGAAAAAGAGAAGGAAAGAAGGACGAAACAGAGGGGGGGGCCAAGTGACTTCGGTCACACGGGTCCCACACGCGATCTAACTTTAACTCCGATAAAATTTATGATCATATATTCTTAATCTACATATTTTTCCAGTCCATGTCATATTTTTATTTCCTCAAAATATTGATAAAATTTTCACACTTATCGGTACACTCGTACCACAGTATTTTACACTTAAAAAGTCACTATTCATCAATTTTTCCCAAACTTGCCTATTCACTCAATTTTCCATCCTGATTCCATTTCCAGCATTATTTTTGTCATATTAAATCTCTAACTCCATTTTTCATGCCTCGGTTTACGTTCTTGGCAAATTACCATTTTGCCCTTTTAGCCCATTTTGGCCCTAATTCTCGGATTTTCACTGATCCTTCCCTCTTAAACCCATATTTCATCAAATAATTTCACATTTAATTTTCCGAGGTGTTATAATGAGAGTTTTCTAACCATATATCATATGCATGTTTTCATTAAGTATTCTAAGAAAATTTTGAATATAAATTTCTTGGTTTTATTAAATGAAAGTTTAGAAAACAGCTTAAATTATTTTCAATTGATACATTTGAAACCTTAATTTGCTTTGGGGCTTTTGAAAAACAAGTTTTGAGTGATCTATTGATACAAAAATTGTTTGAAATCATTTCCTATAGCAAAGGATTTCGTTCATGAATGCATTGTTACGAAACATATGGTTTATATTATAAAAGTTTCCATCTTTCTTTAAATAAATCTTATTTCATTTATGTAAAACGAAAATTGATTTGGGAATTTTTGTTCCCATGTTGTTTTCCCACTGTTTTATGTTGTTTTTAATACAAAAATCTCATATATTTGTGCTAAGAAAAATCACAACTCATATCTTGAAAAATTAATTTTTGAACTTTCAAAAGCTCTAAAAAATCGCTAAAAATCTGTTGTTTTGAGATGGATTAGAGTATAATCTTGTTGAATGTTGTTTCTGGGTTATTTTGTGATAAAAATGCTCAAAATATGATGTTTTTAAGCTTTAATGAAGCTCCCATGACGGAATCTGTTTCGAGCGGGTCGACCCGTCAAAGGAAGAAGAAGAGACTGCAATATAGAAATATCAAGAAATCCTCGGGTTATAGTGAGATTGTGAGAGAGACATTCCATTTATATTTCTTACTAAAAAGTCTCACAAAATCCACATCAATAGAAAATTCACTCAAACTGTCAAATTTTTGAATACCACAAGATTATTTTTTTCGTTATTTAAAGTCCTGATTGAATACCACCGGATTTGGATAGACTTTAAATTAATCTTTTAAAATCTTAATCGAATATCACGTGACTTTTTTTTTAATCCTTTCAAGTCTTAATTGAATACTAATGAAATTTTTTGTCCAAAAATAATCCATTAAAATACTTTAAATTTTCAATCCAATACACCCTTTTAGAGTGAAAAGAGAAAAAATATTGTGAGGTACAATACAACTATACAAGCAACTTTTTTTATATCTTTTTTTGGTGTAAAATTATCTCTTAATGCACCTGCTGCTTAACATGATATTAAAATAACATATGTATGATTACCAAAAAAAATAAAAAAATAACATGTATTATTAAACGATTGTAGCTTAATTAGCACATGGAAGTTGAGCAGGTGAGATGAAAGCATGTATTCGGTACTTCACATTATCATCTTCGGGAGAGGTTTAAAGCCATAATCCTGAATCGTCCGGAACAAGATTATCTCCTGAACCTTTCGATTACAAAGAGCCCAATATGGGGGGGGGGAGGTGTGATAATTACTATACAGGTACCAAACACAACTATGGTGAAGACCAAGACTATGAGAGATGTTCCCATCAATGAAGTATAAAGAGTGAGGGTGTGGTTAATGGTTGTGAAGGCTCTTCATATGGGCATGGTAACGGCTCATGAGTTAAAGATCCTATCATGTGGCGAGGAAATGGGTATTTATAGGCCTCCAATCTAGTAGAAGGGTGTATCAAGTCAACTGTTATGGGGGAAATCAAAGTAGCTTGGCCTAATTGGGATAGGACTTCTCTGCTGCCATGCTGACAACAGCTCCTACGGAGAGAAAGGTGAGGGAGAGCATTTCAATGTAACAGGTTGGGTACATGTGGAGACAAAAGGGAGGGAGGAGTCTTCCGAGGTAAGCCACTTTAATGTCTTATGTTGGGAAGCTGGTCTGCTCTATAGGTGTTGGTAGTGATGCTAGTAAAGTTGGTCATTTATGGCTGAGGTGGCTTGGGCCTGCATTACCGGGCTGGTGGATTGGACCGGCAAGAACACCTTTCGTGAAAGATATTTGTGATTTATATATATATATATATATATATTGAAATTATTTCTCAAGTTGCTGAAGGTCACAAGTTCGATTCTCACCGCCCCCACTTTCAGGTGGAATTAAGAAAAGTACAAGGCAGATAAAAAAATGGGCTTGTGCAGCACAAAGCATACCAATAATAGGCTTGTGCCATATCCACTTAAGGTTTTTGGTTGAAGTGGTTCTTTACTATGGTGTCAGAGCTTCGGTGACCATGAGGTCACGAGCTCGATCCTCACCGCCCCCCCACTTTTAGGTTAAATTAAGAAAAGCACAAGGCAGACTAAAATTTGGGCTCGTGCAGCACAAGGCAGACCAATAATTATCCACGCTTCAAGCTCAAAGGGCTCTTGCGTGCGGGGGTGTGTTAGAAAATAATATAAATAATTAAAAAGGCTCTCACCCACCACGCTTCAAGCTCAAAGGGCTCTTGCGTGCGGGGGTGTGTTAGAAAATAATATAAATAATTAAAAAGGCTCTCACCCAACACCTTAAGATTTTCGGTTGAAGTGGTTCTTTATTTGATATCAGATTTTAGTGACCACGAGATTAAGGTTTTCGGTTGAAGTAATTCTTTATTTGGTATCAGGTATTTAGTGACCACGAGGTTGCGAGTTCAATCCTTACTGGTTACCGCCCCCACTTTCGGGTGGAATTTATTTATTCTTCATATTCCTTTTATACACCGAACGTCCAACAATTTAAGAAATGATAACTCTTATATATCTTTTACTCTCAATAGTTAATATAAAATAATGCATATACTTTCACATAAGCTTAAATTTTTTGAAGAGCTGATTGATTGCATTACATTTATCCAATTGATGCCACTTGCTGACTCATGAAAATGAACGTGGTGGGTGGACGGTGATTTATTTTTTCTTTAATGGCTGAACGTCTTGGAATTAATTGCACCTGTTGTAATTATCTTTGAGAGGAGAAAAGTTATAGTGAACCCGGTGCATAAAAAATACAATGGGACAAGCCAATAAAAAACTTGCATTCTTTGAAAAGTTGTACGGATGAAAGAGAAAGTCAAACTTTTGATCCATGTGTCATGAGTTGAATGGGAGGCCTATGTATTCCTGGTTCATTATAACTTTTCTCCTTTGACAGAGTCCACCGAAATGGGAACGTGATTTGAGTACGGTGTTCGCAATTTCTCCTTCGTCAGTTTCTTGAGGAAGAGAGTATGTATTTCGAGAATAAGTCTTTTAATGGCTGAACGTCTTGGAATTAATGCACCTGTTGTACCAAGATTCAGTGCATCTCATCAATAAGAGCAGTACACATTAGAGGAGAAAGAAATTTTTTGACAAAAATAAAATAAAATTAGCTGACATGTAATATTTTCGTTGGTGGAATAGACTGAATCTTTGATACAGCAGTAGCACCAAAGATTTATTCATATTTCGGAGGCATTAAATGGATCAGTGTCTCTTGCAAATGTTATTACGTGGCAGTATCTTCAATTGTTTTTTTTTTAAGATAACAGTTAACGTGGCAGTTAGTTTAATTTATTTATTTTAGATAGAGCCACTGTAGGTGTATAAAATAACCATATTTCGATACTTTATTTTTTAATATATTTGAAAAAATTTAAATATTATTTGGTAAAAAAACTCCAAAATTGCACGAAATTTTACTCTAAAATTACACCATCCTATTCTCCCAAGTCCCAACTAGCATGTATCGGAACAGCACTATCTGATCTAGGAGCCGGAATGTAGTGCTCTGGTAGCACTTTTGATGGGGTGGGCCGGAAGAGAGAGAAAGAAATAAAAAGTTGGAGAGAGTAAAAAGAAAAAAGAGAAAAATAAATATTTAATACATGTATCGAATTTTATTGGAAGGACCACAAAGGTCCCGGACCATAAAGTCCCAGACCATAATAAATTTTTCCCTAAATTTTTTCCTAATCCAGAAGACAATGCTTCCATCATTCAGGTAATAAAATTTATTCAAAAAGATTTTTTTAATTATAGTTGTAATTTATCATATTTTCCATTAAGAAAAAGCTTAAAGATTTGAAAAGGAAGAAGAAAATAGAAGAAAATAAAGTTAAATTTATGCTATAAGTTAAGGGGATTAATTTTCTTATTTTACATGAGAAAAATTTCTACTACTACATACACAATATATGAGTGGGGTGCACAAAAAAATAAACAGACAAAAATTAAAATGAGACCCACTCATATATTGTGTGTATAGCATAAAATAATTTTCTCTTATAAAATAAGAAATTATTTCCCGTAAGTCAAATACCATACAAATCATAACTAACGGGCCAACTAGAAGCTGGTTAGCGAATTGATGAGTAGAAGAAAAACTGATTCAATGCTCCATGAGCCTTAATTTTTGCAGTGGTGGTATGGATGGCTTGGACTTGCAGAAATTCAATTGTTCACGGTAATGAGATAGATGAGCATGCCTACAAAGCCCAAACAATTAAGCTTAAGGTTTGAGAATTCTCTGATTGCTGAAAAATGAAATAAGGCTTCAAGACTACAAGGGCTCTGTAACAACCCGTGTTAACCCGGATTGTTAACATACTATCGTATTAAGCCACACTTAATTAAAATGCGGAATAACTTTTTCTTTAATTCAATTATGACGTCATTAACATTAGCCAACTTGATTACTTAATCAATTTCATAAAATACTGCCTGTATGAAAATTGCAAGACAACTAACTGAAATACCCCATATATAAATAATAAGTGAGTATCTAAAGCCACAGGACTACAACACATAGCCTGGGTCAAGATCCTGATACTTTAATTACAACTTTAACTAAGTAGACAATAACAACCATGTGGCATGGACAAACCCCATGCTCACCAAATAAGGCACAATGCCCAACAACAATCTCAATGTAATCATAAGCGTAAACATAAACAACAGTCAAATCCAGCATGTCAGCATATCATAATATCAACTCAGCTCTGGCCTCCTTCCACCTGAGCCCTCAACATTACCTGATCCTGAAATAAGCGTCCCCAAACGTGGGGTGAGATCTCTAAACAAGAAATCTCAGTAAGGCAAGGGGACCTCAAGGATCTTCCACCCCAAGCTCACTTACATGTGTAATATAAGTTCAAAAACAGTATTTACAATATAAGTTCCAAAACTATGCAATGCAACAGATAATCATGCCATGTGTGTTTATCAAATCTACTGGCCAGAGAAATGCAGGAATACGTCTAAACCCACATGATTACAAGGAACACCGCTTGCACCTCACCCACAGCCTCACCATCTTGTATGTACTACATACTCAGGCTTACCGTATAGGTGGACACGACATGCATATCATAAAAGCACATTGCATATAATAGCTCAACAGCATTTCCAAAACATCAAAGCATGTAACACAGCATGCATAAACCACATCCCCATGGGACATGTTGGAACCACAAAATGGCTAAACCGAGGACACGAAAGCTTACCTTGCAAGCTAGCTATTCAAGCCAAGAGTCCAACCACTCTCAAGTCCAAACACCGCAGTATCACAATCTGATATGGACCAATAATACATCATTAATTATGCAACACAAGCATACAACTTTAAGATTACGCCTTTCTTTTACGTTTTACGTCTCAAGGCTTCCAACAAAGCCATAAACCCTTAGTCATGTGATTCTGACTTAGTTCATTAATTACAGAAGTTCAACTTCCTTAATCTAGGGTCCACAAACCCCCAATAGCTTACTGTTCACACAGCACAGCTACTGTTCTGCGAAATCCCATAATATCCGGATATACAGGGGACATATCCGGATAGGCCATATCCGGATATCACACTGGCCATATCCGGATATACCATATCCGGATACCCAGTCCCCACATCCGAATATGAATATCCGGATACCATATCCGGATATGAATATCCGGATACCATATCCGGATACTGATATCCGGATATCAGCTCGACAAATATCCGGATATCAGCTCGACAAATATCCGGATATCTCACGACAGAATGCAGTTTCTGCATTTCGTGAATATCCAGTCCAAAGATCCCACTTTTAACCAATTATAGACACTTGAACATGCATTTCTAGGTGTGTTTAACCTACCCCACCCTTAAGTTATCAACTTAGTTACATACATGCATCAAGGTTCCATTTTTAAGCATAAAAACACAAGTTCAAAGGTGATGATCATACCACAAGCCAAAAGCAGGGTAGATGATGCTCTTGGAGCTCACAAAACAGCTCCCAAAAACTGCCTTCCCACAGTGCACGAAAATGAACACCAAGATGAGTCCTTTCTTCTCAAAGGTGGCTTCTTGGAGCTCCAACACTCAGGGAAAAGACGCACACCCTCACACTAGGCAACTCAGCCCAAAAACCTCTTACAAACAGAGGCACAACCCAGAATGATTCCACCCACACCACTCCTAAGGATCACAATCACTCTTACCAAGTGTTTTTGTGAAGGAACCAAGAGGAAATGAGGTTCCTTGGCTCCAAAGATGAAGGAAAGGAGAGGGTGGCAAGGTGGCTGCCCAGGCTGCAGAAATTCTCACGTAGAGAAGCTGCATATGCCTAGGGTTTTGTGCCATAAGTTGATTATATAGCCACTTAAGTCATCACGCGCAGTATTAGCCTTAATAGCAACGCAAAAGATCTTGATCCCAGACTTTGGAATCTAGACTTACTCATTTTTCTAAGATTTGTCATATTTTTATTTTATTTTTCGTAGCACCTTTCCGGTACGCGCTTTTCCATAGCCAGTATCAGTTCTGGCATCAGATTACATTATCTTGACTTGAAACTTGTTTTACAAGTCCTACATAATATTCTAGTAATTATCATGCATTCGTTATAATTTTCCGGTACGCATTTATACCGGGTAGCAGAACCGGTATCTGTGCTTTTCTTCCGAAAAGCGACTTTCAGCATTTTCACTTACTCATTATAATTATTTAAGCCCAATAATAATTATTAAGGTCAATTATGTAATCATTTCCTAATTATCATAATTAATTTACTAATTACCTTAATTAACGGTGCGGGTTCTTACATTCACCCCACCTTTTTTAAGGATTTTGTCCTCAAAATCAGAAACATACCTGTCTCGGAAGTCGGGATACTGTCGGAGAAGCTCATCCTCTCGCTCCCACGTGCACTCCTCGGGACTACGCCCAGTCCACTGCACCTTGACCATCGGAATGATCTTGCTTCTAAGCTGCTTCTCGCCTCGATCGAGAATTTTGAGTGGTCCGACGGGAGTCTTTAGGTTCTCCCGAACCTCCACATCATCCGGTTGCACCACGTGCGAAGGGTCTGCTATGTATAACACCTCGGAAAATTAAATGTGAATTTATTTGATAAAATATGGGTTTAAAAGGGAAGGATTAATGAAAATCCGAGAATTATGGTCAAAATGGGCAAAAAGGGCAAAATGGTAATTTGCCAAAAACGTAAACCGAGGCATGAAAAATGGAGTTAGAGATTTAATATGACAAAAATAATGCTGGAAATGGAATCAGGACGGAAAATTGAGTGAGTAAGCAAAATTGTGAAAAAGTGATGAATAGTGACTTTTTAAGTGAAAGATACTACGGTATGAGTGTACCGATAAGTGAGAAATTTTTATCAATATTTTGAGGAATTAAAAATATGTCATGGACTGGAAAAATGCATAGATTAAGAATTTATGATCAGAATTTTTATCGTGATTAAAGTTAAAACGCGTGTGGGACCCGCGGGTGGTTTAAGTGACTTGAAAGTCACAATTGCAAAACATTCTCTCCCCTCCCTCTCTTCTTTCCCGTGAAAGTGCAGCCCCTCCATGGAAGTGAGGTCAAAATCTTCCTTCCCTTGTAACTTGGCCATTTCTCCACCAAATCTTGCAAACTTTGTGTTGAAATCTATTGTAAACAACCTTCTAAAGCCATTGGTGGTACTCTTAAGCCATGAAACCGCCCCCTTGCTGCGTTTTTGGGCATGGACAGATCCGAACCATGTTGTGTTCTTGGAGTTTTTGGAGCTTTTGGTCTTCCTTTGGAGTAGTGAAGCCTTGGTGGTGTTCATACACTAGATGGTGAGTATATTTGTGGTATCTTTGTGGTTGATTTTGTAGATCTAGAAATTATGCTTTGAATCTTTAATCTTAGATGTGTGATGATAGAGAGCTCAAATGGAAAAATGCTATTAGATGAAAATGCCTTAGAATGATGCTTGTAAGCTAGAAATGCTATGATAAATTTTGGTGAAAAAGTTGGGTTTTTAACTTAGGAAATTTTGGGTTGAGTTTCATAACTTTGTGAAATTGGCATGTGATGTAAATGAATAATTGAATGATGGACCATTGGTATAGGTTGATAATGTGATTATATGATTAGTGTGTGTGTTAAAATGGAATTGAAAACCTTGTAGAACCAACCTTTGAGGAATTCGAACCATAGAGGGGTTTGGAGGAAAAATGATGTAAAAGTTGTGTAGTTGAGATTGTATGATATAAAATGATGTTTAATTGGATGATGGCATAGTGTGATATAGTGGAATGAGAAGAAAGAATATGTGATTCATGATGTATTTGGTAATTTGATCTATAAAAGAGATTGAAGTAAAATGAATGATTACTTGAGATTAAATGATTGATTTGGAAATGGTTTGATAATCATGTTGTGGATTATCTAGGTTGCCTCTTTTGGACGCTTTGGAAGCGGGTAAGCTAGGAGCTTACGTATGGAGCATGGGCTCGGTGTTGAGGTAACCTTTGGAACTGGGGTTTAGTCCCTTGTGTGCTCCACCACACCTAGTGGACGGTTGTGGTTGGATTATGTGGTTATGGCATTGTGTGATTATGTGCTTGTATGCATATTGCTTGGATTGTATGAAAATTGTTTGGTCACTGGCCAGTTGACGTGTGTTGGGTTTGGACATCCGCTGGATCATTTCGATGGCAAAGTGCCAGTTGGGTATGCCATGGGGTCGACTCTGGGAGCGACACCAGGATGAGCCAAACGTGGGACATCCGCCGGATAGGTCTCTTGAGGAGTTCCGGTTGGGTTGGCCATGGAGTTTTCTCAACCATGGGAGAGGCTCTAGGATTGTCTCGGGAGTTATATGATGGAGTCCTTGAACGTAAATCCATGCGTGGATGTTCTTGGGTTGTCTCCAGTTGGTTGGTGATATTGTATTGCATGCATATTATATGATGTTATATTTGCACATTGAGTGAGCCATGGGGTGGAGAAACCTCCAGGGCCCTTGGTTTACTGAGATATATTTATATATCTCACCCCGTGTTTTGGGGCATCATTTCAGGTTAGTTTGAGCCTGGAAGAGTGGAGCATGAGGTGCATATTGGAGGCACCATGTGATGAGCATTGGATTGGGACACACCTTGCATATGTTTTATGTTTTAGACTTAGATCATGAACTTGTGCATGTTGAAAATGCCATGCCTTTGTATGTTCATGACTACTTGTTAAGTCTTTTAAATTTGATGTATATGTATGACTCTAGTATCCATTGTATATTTGAGTGAGCATGGGACTTGTCCATTGCCACATTCATTGTATTTGAAGCCTTGGCAAATATGTTGTAAAATGGTCCATATTTGATGTAAAATGGCCATTATATTAAAGACTTTGTAATTGATGCATAATTGAATGGAAATGCATGTTTGAAGGGCCTAATGCCTACATTGGAGTATGTTTAAGTGTTGTGTGGAGTACTAAGGTGTTTGGGATGGATTACACAACCCTTCTTGGGCTTAAAATGCTGTAATCTGCCACTTTTGCTACATAGTAATCGATTACCCAAGCATGGTAATCGATTACCATGCAACAGGGGACGAAATTTGGCTACTGTCTTCACTGGTAATCGATTACTGAGGCTTGGTAATCGATTACCATGTGAGGTAATCGATTACCCAAGGTTGGTAATCGATTACCAGAACAGAGGAGGTGAAGTTTTAGCTACTGCCTCATTTTTGACAGGTGGTAATCGATTACCACCCACTGGTAATCGATTACCACAGTGCAATTTTTGAAAATTTAAGTTTTTCTAGACTAAAAGAAAGGGGTTTAACTTGGTGGGTAGAACTCCAAATGGTATGTGGTTTGAAACCACGCGTAGCTTATGTAAAAAGGCTAGAACATGGTAAGTTATGAAAGTAATTTGATGAGTTTAAATGAGTTGAATAAAAAGAAGGATTAGTGTTGTTGTTAAGCTGAATGCTTCCGCGTATTGCATTTACAATTATAGTGTTGTATTAATTGATTACGGAAAAAGGTTATTGTTATGAAAAGGAATATGATAAAAGAAAAAAGTTGCACGTAATTTAATTAACCCAATTATTGTGATTGTAACTGCGCTTAATATCATAATCAATGTTAACAATACCGGTACGTAACGGGCTGTTACACTATGTACCTCCGAAGCTGAGACACGTGAAACACGTCGTGGATGTTGGCTAGGTTCGGGGGTAAGGCAAGTCGATAGGCAACAGGTCCTACTCTACCAAGGATCTGGTAGGGCCCAATGAATCGCGGGCTCAACTTCCTCACTCCGAGTGCCCGTCCCACACCGGTGACAGGTGAAAGTCTCACAAACACGTGCTCACCCTCACTGAACTCCAGTGGACGATGCTTGACATCATAGTAGCTTTTCTGGCGATTCTGCGCCTGCTTCAACTTTTCTCTGATCATCTGGATCTGCTGGGTAGTATCTTGGACAAAGTCCAAGCCAAATAACTCTTTATCTCCAACCTCAGACCAGCAGGTAGGAGTCCGACACCTCCTACCATACAACGCCTCGTAGGGTGCCATGCCCAGACTAGCATGAAAACTGTTGTTATACGAGAATTCTACCAACGGAAGGTACCTATCCCATGCAGAACCCTGCTCCAACGTGCAAGCTCTCAACATGTCCTCCAATGTCTGGATGGTCCGCTCAGTCTGTCCGTCAGTCTGAGGGTGATAGGCGGTACTCAATCTCAACTGCGTACCAAAAGCCTCCTGCAGCGCCTCCCAGAACCGAGATGTGAACTTCGGTCCCTATCACTGATGATACTCTCGGGCACCCCGTGAAGCCTCACAATCTCGCGGACATATAGCTTGGCCAACTGCTCTGTAGTGAAGCTCACCTTCACTGAAAGGAAATGGGCAGACTTAGTCAATCTGTCCACAATGACCCAGATAGAGTCACAACCAGCCTGAGTCTTAGGCAATCCCACCACGAAGTCCATGGAAATACTCTCCCACTTCCACTGTGGAATCTCCAGAGGTTGAAGCTTACCAGACGGTTTCTGGTGCTCAATCTTCACCTTCTGACATATAAGGCATTTGGACACGTAGACCGCTATGTCTTTCTTCATGCCCGGCCACCAAAAATTCCTCTTTAAGTCCTGATACATTTTTGTCGCACCAGGGTGGATAGTAAACCGGCCCTTATGGGCCTCTGCCATAATCTCTTCAGTCAATGGCCCTCGAGGAATAACAATCCTCTTCTGGAACAGCAATAAACCATCCTCATTCCAAGACACACCGTCCTGGTTCTTCACATAATCAAGGCACTCTCTTTGCACTTGCGCCTCTTTAATCTTTTCCATCAGCTCATTAATTACTTCTGCTGTTTCCATCTCAAGTAGTGCGCCCCCAAACAAGGAGTTCACTCTCAAGTCTCTGAACTTTTCGATCACCTCGTAGTCGCTCATCATCAAGCTGGATAAGCTCACGGACTTCCGACTCAAAGCATCGGCTACCACATTGGCCTTGCTAGGATGATACCTCAACTCAAAGTCGTAGTCCTTCAAGAACTCCATCCATCTCCGTTGTCTCATGTTCAACTCCTTCTGGCCAAACAGATACTTCAGGCTCTTGTGATCACTGAATACAGCAAACTTCATGCCAAACAGGTAATGCCTCCAAATCTTGAAAGCAAAACAATGGCTGCCAACTCCAAGTCGTGGGTCGGGTAGTTCTCCTCATGAGGTTTCAACTGTCTTGAAGCATAAGCAACCGCTTTCCCTTTCTGCATCAACACACAGCCTAGCCCTTTACCAGAGGCATCGCATTATAATTCGAACTGTTTCGCAGGATCAGGAAGGACTAACACAGGAGCAGTAGTCAGTCTCTCCTTCAACTCCTGGAAGCACTCCTCACACTCATGTGTCCACACGAATGGAGTCTCCTTTCGGGTAAGGCGAGTCATTGGAAGCACCATCTTGGAGAATCCCTCTATGAACCTCCTGTAGTACCCAGCCAAACCCAAGAAGCTTCTCACTTCTGTAACCGTCTTGGGCCTCTCCCAATCCATCACGGCCTCAATCTTGTTAGGATCAACTGCAACTCCATCAGCAGAAATCACATGACCCAGAAATTTCACCGCCTTGAGCCAAAACTCACATTTCGACGGCTTAGCATAAAGCTTTTTCTCTTTCAACACTTGCAAAACAATCTTCAAGTGCTCGGCATGCTCCTCCTCTGTCTTGGAGTAAATCAAGATGTCGTCAATGAAGACGATCACAAACTGATCCAGGTACGACTGGAAGATCCTGTTCACGTAGTCCATGAACACTGCGGGTGCATTGGTGAGTCCAAACAGGATCACCAAATACTCATAATGCCCGTACCTCGAGCGAAACGCTGTCTTTGGGACATCCTCCGGCTTTACTCGTATCTGATGGTAACCGGACCAGAGGTCAATCTTGGAATACACGCAAGCACCCCTGAGCTGATCCAACAAATCATCAATGCGTGGGAGGGGATACTTGTTCTTGATTGTCACCTTGTTCAACTGTCTGTAGTCGGTGCACAACCGCATGGTCCCATCTCTTTTTCACAAAAATGACCGGTGCTCCCCAAGGAAACACACTCGGCCGAATGAAATCTTTCGCTGAAAGCTCTTCAATATGCTTCTTCAGCTCTGCCAACTCTGGTGGCGACATCCGGTATGGAGCTAGTGAAATCGGCCCCACACCAGGCAATAAGTCAATGGAGAACTCTATCTCCCTCTGCGGTGGAAACTCAGGAATCTCCTCGGGAAACACCTCGAGGAATTCCCTCACCACAAGAATGCCAGTGAGATCCTCCTGTGTCCCACTCACCAAACCTCCCAACATAACATAGCCAAATGCCCCTGCTTTCAAGGCCCTCCTCGCCTGCAGGACTGAAATGAACGGTGAGGAACTGGTTGTGGACCCACCCGGAGACATCACCACTCTCTTGGCACAACAATCAATCAATGCACAGTTTCTGGATAACCAATCCATGCCCAGAATAATCTCCAGGTTGGCCATCGGCAATCCTATCAGATCTACCGAGAAGTCACGGCCATCCCACTGAAACGCTACATCGCGATGGACAGTGGAGGTCAAACATTTTTCTCCGGTGGCGGTGGTCACCGGCATCGGTGGAGAAAGCACATCACTGGGCAACTCAAGCCCCACAGCAATAGGGGTAGCAACAAAAGAGTGCGTTGCCCCGGAATCAAAAAGCACATCAACAGCTGAACCACCAATGGTAACAGTACCTCTGACCAGGTTCGGAGCTCTGCCGACTGCTGACGATCCAAAGTATACACTCGCCCCATAGTAGGTGGCACGGCTGGTGCCCTAGTAGGAACCATCTGCAATGGCACAGCCTGCACTCCAGCAACTCTCGCCATCGAGCAATCTCTGGAGTAGTGGCCCTCCTTGCCACACTGGAAGCATATCAGTTGACCGGTAGAACACGGCCCAAAGTGTGACTTACCGCATCCCGAGCATCTGGGAGCAGGAGGTCTAGCTGCGCTCCCCTGAGTAGAAGTCTTTTTGAACTGATTTGGCGCTTGCTTAGCCGCCAACTGTTTGCCCTTGCCTTTATTTCCAAGCTTCCTGTCTCTCCAGGAAGCGGAACCACCAGTACCCTGTGGCACCTCAATCTTGGCCTTCTTGGCCTTACTCGTGCTGTAGAAGTCCTCAATATCACGACACTGCTGGACCAGTGTCCCAAAATCTCTGGAAGCAGACCCAGCTAAGTAACCAGCAATATCCTCATTAAGTCCCCTGCGGAACTTAGCAGCCAAGAATGTAGGAGTAGGCCTCGCCATCTTGAAGTGTGAAAACTTCACCAGCTCATTAAACTTGGCCAGGTACTCGTCAACTGACAATGAGCCCTGAACCAAACGGTCAAACTCCCCTTGCTTCCTCTCCTGTGCATCATACGGGAAATACTGACCCAGAAAACACTCCTCAAAGAACGGCCACATCATCACACGGCCCTGCATCTCGTAGACGTGAGAAATGTTGGTCCACCACTCATGGGCCTCGCCCTCCAGCATGTAAGTGGCAAACATAAGCTTCTGCGGATCGGTACACTGCATGATCCGGAAGATCTTGTCCAACGCCTGTAGCCATCTGGCAGCAGCAATGGGATCATAAGATCCGTCGAAAGAAGGTGGCTTGTGCTTGCGGAAATCATTCAGCCTGCGGTCGATCTCGTCACGATCCTCAGCAAATACGGGGATGGTCTGCAAAGCCCCCGTCAAATGACTGCCCTCACCCATCTGACTCTGGGTGTCCTCCTGTTGACTAGGCGGAGGTGGAGGCGGTGGCGGCGGTGGAGGTGGTGGAGGACACTGGCCAGCAGCAGGACCAGCCCTCAACTCCTCCAACATGAACCTCATCATAGTCATGTTGGCCATCCAGTTCTCCTCCAGAACCTCAGCGGTGGCTCGCCGGTTCGCCTCTCTGATGGCGTCCAGCATCGCCTGGTTTGCCAACCTCGTGGCCTCCTGGTCGGCTAGTCGGGCCGCCTGCATCTCAGCTAATGCTGCCAGGATAGGATCCGATTGATCCTCGCTCGTACTAGGGTTCCTCCTTGGTGGCACCATGACTCTGCACAAGTTACACAAAGAATGAGTTGATCAGGCCCACGCTATGTGGTCACATATGCATCATCATAATACACACCAATCAGAGAGAACACAAAGTAGACACGCAACGAAACATCCTAAGTTATTGCAATACATACAGGCTTTTCCCTAGAAAGTGCTCTGATACCATAAAATGTAACAGCCCGTATTAACCCGGATTGTTAACATACTATCGTATTAAGCCACGCTTAATTAAAATGCGGAATAACTTTTCTTTAATTCAATTATGACGTCATTAACATTAGCCAACTTGATTACTTAATCAATTTCATAAAATACTGCCTGTATGAAAATTGCAAGACAACTAACTGAAATACCCCATATATAAATAATAAGTGAGTATCTAAAGCCACAGGACTACAACACATAGCCTGGGTCAAAATCCTGATACTTTAATTACAACTTTAACTAAGTAGACAATAACAACCATGTGGCATGGACAAACCCCATGCTCACCAAATAAGGCACAATGCCCAACAACAGTCTCAATGTAATCATAAGCGTAAACATAAACAACAGTCAAATCCAGCATGTCAGCATATCATAATATCAACTCAGCTCTGGCCTCCTGCCACCTGAGCCCTCAACTTTACCTGATCCTGAAATAAGCGTCCCCAAACGTGGGGTGAGATCTCTAAACAAGAAATCTCAGTAAGGCAAGGGGTCTTCAAGGATCTTCCACCCCAAGCTCACTTACATGTGTAATATAAGTTCAAAAACAGTATTTACAATATAAGTTCCAAAACTATGCAATGCAACAGATAATCATGCCATGTGTGTTTATCAAATCTACTGGCCAGAGAAATGCAGGAATACGTCTAAACCCACATGAGTACAAGGAACACCGCTTGCACCTCACCCACAGCCTCACCATCTTGTATGTACTACATACTCAGGCTTACCGTATAGGTGGACACCACATGCATATCATAAAAGCACATTGCATATAATAGCTCAACAGCATTTCCAAAACATCAAAGCATGCATAAACCACATCCCTATGGGACATGGTGGAACCACAAAATGGCTAAACCGAGGACATGAAAGCTTACCTTGCAAGCTAGTTATTCAAGCCAAGAGTCCAACCACTCTCAAGTCCAAACACCGCAGTATCACAATCTGATATGGACCAATAATACATCATTAATTATGCAACACAAGCATACAACTTTAAGATTACGCCTTTCTTTTACGTTTTACGTCTCAAGGCTTCCAACAAAGC
Source organism: Gastrolobium villosum (assembly GCA_032173675.1). NCBI lineage: Eukaryota > Viridiplantae > Streptophyta > Magnoliopsida > Fabales > Fabaceae > Gastrolobium > Gastrolobium villosum. Next base: position 38,534 of record JAVKPL010013490.1, on the reverse strand, counting down.
CATAAGCCCTTAGTCATGTGATTCTGACTTAGTTCATTAATTACAGAAGTTCAACTTTCTTAATCTAGGGTCCACAAACCCCCAATAGCCTACTATACCCACATCACAGCTACTGTTCTGCGAAATCCCAGAATATTCGGATATTACAGGGGACATATCCGGATATTCCATATCCGGATATCACACTGGCCATATCCGGATATACCATATCCGGATACCCAGTTCCCACATCCGGATATGAATATCCGGATACCATATTCGGATACTGATATCCGGATATCTGCTCGACAAATATCCGGATATCTCACGACAGAATGCAGTTTCTGCATTTCGTGAATATCCAGTCCAAAGATCCCACTTTTAACCGATTATAGACACTTGAACATGCATTTCTAGGTGTGTTTAACCTACCCCACCCTTAAGTTATCAACTTAGTTACATACATGCATCAAGGTTCCATTTTTAAGCATAAAAACACAAGTTCAAAGGTGATGATCATACCACAAGCCAAAAGCAGGGTAGATGATGCTCTTGGAGCTCACAAAACAGCTCCCAAAAACTGCCTTCCCACAGTGCACGAAAATGCACACCAAGATGAGTCCTTTCTTCTCAAAGGTGGCTTCTTGGAGCTCCAACACTCAGGGAAAAGACTCACACCCTCACACTAGGCAACTCAGCCCAAAAACCTCTTACAAACAGAGGCACAACCCAGAATGATTCCACCCACACCACTCCTAAGGATCACTCTCACTCTTACCAAGTGTTTTTGTGAAGGAACCAAGAGGAAATGAGGTTCCTTGGCTCCAAAGATGAAGGAAAGGAGAGGGTGGCAAGGTGGCTGCCCAGGCTGCAGAAATTCTCACGTAGAGAAGCTGCATATGCCTAGGGTTTTGTGCCATAAGTTGATTATATAGCCACTTAAGTCATCACGCGCAGTATTAGCCTTAATAGCAACGCAAAAGATCTTGATCCCAAACTTTGGAATCTAGACCTACACATTTTTCTAAGATTTGTCATATTTTTATTTTATTTTTCGGAGCACCTTTCCGGTACGCGCTTTTCCATAGCCAGTATCAGTTCTGGCATCAGATTACATTATTTTGACTTGAAACTTGTTTTACAAGTCCTACATAATATTCTAGTAATTATCATGCATTCGTTATAATTTTCCGGGATACTTTTCCGGTACGCATTTATACCGGGTAGCAGAACCGGTATCTGCGCTTTTCTTCCGAAAAGCGACTTTCAGCATTTTCACTTACTCATTATAATTATTTAAGCCCAATAATAATTATTATGGTCAATTATGTAATCATTTCCTAATTATCATAATTAATTTATTAATTACCTTAATTAGCGGTGCGGGTTCTTACAGGCTCCTACGTTCATTTCGGTTGGTTGGAATCCTCCAGACGTGGGTTGGATAAAAATCAACACGGATGGCACATCTAAGAGACCATATGGTGGAGCTGCTTGTGGTGGAGTGCTTAGGGATGCATCAGGTAATTGGCTTCATGGATTTGTATACCATATTGGTCAATGTTCAGCTTTTACAGCTGAACTTTGGGGCGTTCTTAAAGGTTTAGAATTGGCCTGGGAAGGAGGTTGGAGGAATATTATTTTAGAAAGTGATTCAAAATCTGTTATCACTTTGCTCACCAAAGATGGAGGAGCAGCTCGAGAGCCGCAATTAGTGACTCGCATTTGAGCATGGTTAGCAAAAGATTGGGAGATTCATCTTACTCTTACCTACACAGAGAGCAATGGCTGTGCAAATTGATTATCTAAATTCCCACTGAATCATCCATTGAAAAATAATTTATGTGTTTTCCCTTCTCCCCTCTGGTATTTGGTTGCTGTATCTAGCAGACTTTTCTCATGTTTGTTCTTTTCACAAAGTTAACTTAATTTAGTTTCCGTGGGGCTGGCTTTAGCCTTTCAGATTACCAAAAAAAATATTATCGTTACTATCACCTCTATAGCACTGACTCGTGCATTTTTTTTAAGTGTGTGTCGGACACGCTTCGACACGTTTTTCCGACACGCGGTCAACTTTTTTCGACACGTGGTCAACGCTTGGACACGCTCGGACACGTTTTTTTTAGTCTTAATTTTATTTTATTAACTAAAAATAAATAAAAAATCATTTATAAATCAATTTTTTTCTGTTAAGAAATTTGACATGAAAAATTAACAAGGTATGAAAAATTATTTTTGTTTATATTTATATTATGAAATTTGAATATTTGATTGGTTATATGAATTATTATTAACTGTTATATCTATTAAATATAAATTATATTATATATATTAAAAATATTATTTAATATCAAAACGTGTCCCAACGTGTCAAAATATGTGATTGTTTAGAATTAATGTGTCGGCGTGTCGTGTCGTGTCCTGTGTCAGTGTCCGTGCATCATTGACTATCACTATCAACATCTATCAGTTACATAACTAATCCATAAGCCTCTTCCACAAAGGATCCTTTTAGTTTTTTTAATTTTAATTGAAAATCAAATCTTTATTTTTTTTAATTAAAAATTACAAATTTCAATTTAATTTTTGTATCATATGGTACACGTATCGTAAGATATATGATCGTATTGTTCGATACAAATCATTTCTGATACACCTCACGATACGTATCATATGGCCTGTAAATTTCAAATTATTTTAATAAATAAGAAAATTGTGGGTTTTATAATAATATATGCATAGCTCTAATACAAAATGACGAAGATAATTTTTATCTCATTGGTCAAACCTAAGAGCAGGAACGAGAATATGCTAATGCGTAGATGCTAGTATAAATATATGGAGAGTTGTTATTTATTAAGATATCAAGTTACATCAAATTATTGAGAAAATTATATTAGGTTTTACTTTTTTTATTAATATCATTGCATTTTTTTGTTATTTTTTTATTGACTCTTGTAGTTTTGAATGTTTTTTAAAAATTCATAAATCTTATAAATTCTATTAAAATTATTTAAAATCTAATCTTATAAAATTTTGTTTGTAAAAAAATCTTTTAAAAAAGTATTTAAAGTCACTACAATTCTATGTAATTTTTTAAAATTTATAAGATTTTTTTATCTCAAAATAGTTTTTTAAAATCCTAATCCAATACACCCCAAGTTTTGGGATTAAAATGATTATTAAAAAGGATAAAAGAATTTAAGGGTAGATGTAACAGCCCGTTACGTACCGGTATTGTTAACATTAATTATGATATTAAGTGCAGTTACAATCACAGCAGTTCATTTATAAAAATGAGAATAAATTTTTTCCGATTATTACGCGAACAGTAAAATTATAAAAAGCGTAATAATAAAAAGCTGTGACCATAACTGAAATACTAGCGGAAGACTTTCTTAACTATTTATACACTTTGTTTTATCACATACAAGATACTAAGGGGTTCCCATAAACCCACTTAGCCAATTCCTCACTTCGTTACTTAGCCAAACTTAGACTCCAGGTTATCTTTTTTCCTTATTCAATTACCTTTCTAACAAGCTATCACACACTCGATTCCGAGCTCGTGAGCTCCGGTTATCGCCGTTTGAAGTTAGACAAACAACATTGCCTACCAACTCCAAAACAGCCTAAAACCTCCAAACTTCACGGAATAAACTGCACCTAACCGCCCATCCAATGACTCTCAAACTTTTACACCATAAACTAGACACCTCAAACTTCGATTTGATATATTGTACGCTTAATTTGACCAAGTAACGAAGCGGGAATTAATTTCTCAAAACTACCACAAATCTGCCCACTAAACAGGACAGAAACAGGGCAGTACGTGACAACAGCCCTCATGGGCTGCGCACACCACCAATGAACCTAGGCTTTTGATACAACGTAGGGGACATCTTAAGCTTCAAAATGGCGTATGGCACGTCCCAATCGGACCACTATGGAGAGAGATACGCTCTTCCAAAGTTCACCCAAAAACTGCCGATTCTACAGAAAATTCGCCAGAGTTTCCTTTGTATTTCCTAAAATCCCCAAATTTGCATAACCTGTTTAACACCACTAATACACCTGAAATCTAGCAAAATCCAATGGGTGGCACACACAAGGTCCAACAACGCCTTGGGGCACTTACAACCCAATCCAATATACACTTAAAACATAAGCAGTTTACTTTTAAATCCTTTATAGTTTTAATAACTAACATTCAATTTCATGCATAAACCATAATGCAGATAATCATAAACTTACAATAAAGTTGACAACTTTTTCGTACTATTCCAATCTTTGGCGCGTTTTGGTTATTTTCTGGAATCTGGCATAGCGGGGCTGGCGAGAGGCCCGCACTACGGATTATTAGCTCAGTGGTAGAGCACATCCCTAATAATTGCGTTGTTGTGTCTGGACTGTGAGGCTTTCAGTCACATGGATAGTTCAATGTACTCGTCAGTGCCTGACCCTGAGATGTAGAGATGTAGATCATTCAAGGCGCATTAGCATGACGTACTTCTCCTGTTCGAATTGGGGTATTTGAGAACAAAGTAACTAGGAAAAAAAATGGATTGTTAGAACAGTCCTCCTTTTTTAAATAGGGATCATCTAAAAGGAAAGGTATTTTAACTGTATTTATGCTGAAAGGTTGACATAGACATTTCCATAGTCTAAGGGCTCATTTAGATGAACTTATGAAAAAAGCATTTTTTATGCTTTGTTTATTTTAGAAATATTTTTATAAAAGTTAAAGCTATTTAAATTGGGGAAGGATATTGTAACAACCAAGTTTGTGTTACTACCATGTTACTACCAGTCAATCTCACCGTTAGATTGCTAATATTGATCGAACGGTTATATTTATTTCCATCTTTTATGGTCATAAAATTTAAAGTAAAAGCATTAAATATGGGAAATCATGACCATAAAAAAGTTAAAATAAATATAAAATATTAAATTTGGGCAAACATGACCATACAAAGATGAAAATAAATATAACCGTTGGATCAACAAAAGCGACCTAACAGTGAGATTAAGTAACACAAACTTGGTTGTTAAATATCCTTCCCCATTTAAATTTTATAAAAAATATTTTGATTTTGAAAAAATATTTAACTTTTAATTTTTACTTTTTTCAGAAATTAAAATTTTTTGTTTTCCAAAAAACGTAGATTTTTAATTTTTTGTGGCTTTTTTTTAAGATATCTAAATAGATTTTGTAGTAATTTTTTTAGGGAATGATATTGTAACAACCAAGTTGTGTTACTACCATGTTACTATCAATCAATCTCATCGTTAGATCGATTATGTTGATCAAACGGTTATATTTATTTCCATCTTTGTATGGTTAAGATTTCCCATATTTAAAGTATTAAATATGAGGAATCATAGCCATACAAAGGTGGAAATAAATATAAAGTATTAAATTTGGGAAATCATGACTATTTGGAAATAAATATAACCATTGGATCAATATAATCGATCTAACGATGCGATTAATTGATAGTAACGCAACTTGATTGTTACAATATCCTTCATATTTTTTTTAATAAAATAAAGAGAAAAATATTTATCCTTTAAAATGACACGACTTATATCATTTCACTATAAAAAGAAGTGAGCGAGACATAGCGTGGAAAAGAGGTACCCAGATTCCATAAAATAACCAAAACGCGCAAAAGATTGGAATAGTACGAAAAAGTTCTCAACTTGGGAGAGAAAACACAAAGCGAAATGTAACGGACCCTCATGCTGAACTGGGCCCAGTGGTGCGAACCCGCAAGAAGCCCAATAATTTGAATGATTATGAGACCAGCTGATATAGTCTTGGCCCAATGAACCTCTTTAAATGTCTTTTAATTAGTACTATTAATAGCCATACGGGCTTATGTAGTCTTGGGCCAATGAACCTCTTTAAATGTCTTTTAATTAGTACTATTAATAGCCATACGGGCTTATGAGTGGATAGGAAAGCCCAATATGAATAGGGCATTATATATAGTGACCTAAGACCAATGAATATGATTATGAAAATTCTGAATAATTCTTCTCTCTACAATCTCTTCTTTCTCTCTCTCTACCTCCCTTTCTAATTCCCTGAATTCCAATAGATCTACGAACAGTGCACTACACGAAACAAGAAGATTGTGGTACTGTTCTTCCGAGGTTGTCATGCCAATGTCAAAAGTGAAAGAGGAACCCGAAACCACACCCACTTTACCTTCTTCTTATGTGTTACTTTTGCGAATCGTGAGCAAAAGGAGAACTTGGGTATGCACATTTGTTATTTTTTATGGCTTGCTTTTGACATGTTCATGGAATTTCCTCAACTACATGATTTCATGGTACAAGTTGCAAGCTGAATCATCCACTTCATGGTGGCCTGCTCTCTACGCCTCGGTGCTTCTTGGAACATATTTTGGGCTTTTTTCGATGGTTGCAGCTCTTGCAGTGGTGGTGCCTGCGGTTCTGGTGACGTGTATCGCCATCGTGGTGTTGTTGGCTTTCTTTGGTAAGCCTAAAAGAGCTTTGGTTGTTGAGGGGAGGAAGATCACCATGGAAATTCTCGGTTTTGTGATGAAGGTTTTGATAAAGGGAGGGAAGGCTGTTGCTGCAGTTTGTGCTGTTTTGGGGTATTTTGTTTGTGTTGGAATGAGATGATATTTGTTGTGTCGTATAATTGTTGGAATTTTAATGATTGATTACATATTTACATAAACATAGGAAATTTGTATTAAATAGAAATAGTAATAGTTTATTTTATTTCCTTATTCATAGCTGATTGACAGCGAATTTATAATGGACCTAGAGTCCTTATTTATGTATATAATTACCCCATTAGAGGAAGAATAAACATGCAGAAATATTCATAATATGGCACCATTGTTTTGACATGGTATCAAAACATTTCTGATCTAGGAACCTATTTCCATTAAACTTGCCGCATCGTATTTTTTCAATTTGCCCGATTTGAATTTCTTTTTCTGGTACCTATTTCGGATTTCTATTCAGTAAACGTCGTCGGAAGAAAATAAATTGTTACTATTTCTATTTAATACAAATCTCCTATGATTATGTCAATCAATTGCAAATAAGAAAATTAATTTATTTAATACCAATTTCTTATGATTATATAACTGTGTAATCAATGATTAAAATTCTAACAATTATATAACTCAACAAATATTATCTTATTTCAACAAGATGTAACATTGAAGGTGTTAGAATCTTGAATTTGGTGTGATGGGTTTGCTGCGGTGGTTGGGTTAGTGAGATTTCGGGTTAGATGGGGTTTGCAAATCTATCATAATGGTGGGTGTGATTTGGTAATGTGTTGTGATCACTTTTTAGATATTTGTTTAGGGGATATGTTATACTTAGTATCTATTTTTTTTACTACCTCTTACTACCAAATTTTAACCGTTAATTTTTGTCAATCTAACGGTTATAATTTATGGGGTCATATTTATTAATTAATTATTAATTTGTAATAAATTATAATCGTTTGTGCTGTTATTAATCTTAACCTGCCGATTTGTATAGCTGCTTAACAATATTGTCGATGCCAGTGCATGCTCTTCATGATTCATTAATTTTATAAGCACTTTTGTCTTTTATGTTTGGTAATCATCATTTAAGAAATTGTAATTGGAAGTTTATAAATTTAAAGCTTTGAAAAATAACAGAAAGAAAAAATTTAATGGGATGCGGGAAGTTTAATATAATAATATGGGATAGGATCAACTTACACCAGTATAATAAATCTTACACTAAATCTTAACCGTTGATTTCCGTGCATCCAACAGTTGAGATTTATTGGGAATTAAAAATTAATTAATGAGTGAGAGCTACTAAATCTTAACCGTTAGATGCAAAAAATCAATGATTAAGATTTAAGATAAAACTTATTCATCTTACACCACCGGTGTAAGATGATCCTGCCCCTAATAATATATATCAGTCTTCAAAAATCAAGTCAATAAGCTGAAGTTTGTATCAAATAAAGAATAATTTATTCCAAATAATTAATTTTGGAAGTGGACTAGTGAAGTTTTAGTTGTAATATCCTTAGAAAAGCAAACTTGATCATAGAACCATTGCCATATCACTCAATTATAGCATACGACACACTCATTCCCATGATTTCACCTATGATATGATCAAATTGCACATTGCCAGCAGCAGTATCTGAATACTTCATGTTTTAAGTTTCTTACATGGTTCAGCTCATTGGGCATTCGGGTCAATTTTTGTTTTGAAAGATGTCTACCCTTAAATTCTTTTATCCTTTTTAATAATCATTTTAATCCCAAAACTTGGGGTGTATTGGATTAGGATTTTAAAAAACTATTTTGAGATAAAAAAATCTTATAAAATTTAAAAAATTACATAGAATTGTAGTGACTTTAAATACTTTTTTAAAAGATTTTTTTACAAACAAAATTTTATAAGATTAGATTTTAAATAATTTTAATAGAATTTATAAGATTTATGAATTTTTAAAAAACATTCAAAACTACAAGAGTCAATAAAAAAATAACAAAAAAATGCAATGATATTAATAAAAAAAGTAAAACCTAATATAATTTTCTCAATAATTTGATGTAACTTGATATCTTAATAAATAACAACTCTCCATATATTTATACTAGCCTCTACGCATTAGCATATTCTCGTTCCTGCTCTTAGGTTTGACCAATGAAATAAAAATTATCTTCGTCATTTTGTACTAGAGCTATGCATATATTATTATAAAACCCACAATTTTTTTATTTATTAAAATAATTTGAAATTTACAGGCCATATGATACGTATTGTGAGGTGTATCGGAAATGATTTGTATCGAACAATACGATCATATATCTTACGATACGTGTACCATATGATACAAAAATTAAATTGAAATTTTTAATTTTTAATTAAAAAAAAATAAAGATTTGATTTTCAATTAAAATTAAAAAAACTAAAAGGATCCTTTTTGGAAGAGGCTTATGGAGTAGTTATGTAACTGATAGATGTTGATAGTGATAGTCAATGATGCACGGACACTGACACGGGACACGACACGTCGACACATTAATTCTAAACAATCAAATATTTTGACACGTTGGGACACGTTTTGATATTAAATAATATTTTTAATATATATAATATAATTTATATTTAATAGATATAACAGTTAATAATAATTCATATAACCAATCAAATATTCAAATTTCATAATATAAATATAAACAAAAATAATTTTTCATACCTTGTTAATTTTTCATGTCAAATTTCTTAACAGAAAAAAATTGATTTATAAATGATTTTTTTTATTTTTAGTTAATAAATAAAATAAAGACAAAAAAAACGTGTCCGAGCGTGTCCAAGCGTTAACCACGTGTCGAAAAAAGTTGACCGCGTGTCAGAAAAACGTGTCGAAGCGTGTCCGTGTCGGACACGTGTCCGACACACACATTTAAAAAAAATGCACGAGTCAGTGCTATAGAGGTGATAGTAACGATAATATTTTTTTTGGTAATCTAAAAGGCTAAAGCCAGCCCCACGGAAACTAAATTAAGTTAACTTTGCGAAAAGAACAAAAATGAGAAAAGTCTGCTAGATACAGCAACCAAATACCAGAGGGGAGAAGGGAAAACACATAAATTATTTTTCATTGGATGATCCAGTGGGAATTTAGATAATCAATCTGCACAGCCATTGCTCTTTGTGTAGGTATGAGTAAGATGAACCTCCAAATCTTTCGCTAACCATGCTCAAATGCGAGTCACTAATCGCGGCTTGTCCCATTGTATTTTTTATGCACCGGGTTCACTATAACTTTTCTCCTCTCAAATATAATTACAACAGGTGCAATTAATTCCAAGACGTTCAGCCATTAAAGAAAAAACAAATCACCGTCCACCCACCACGTTCATTTTCATGAGTCAGCAAGTGGCATCAATTGGATAAATGTAATGCAATCAATCAACTCTTCAAAAAATTTAAGCTTATGTGAAAGTATATGCATTATTTTATATTAACTATTGAGAGTAAAAGATATATAAGAGTTATCATTTCTTAAATTGTTGGACGTTCGGTGGATAAAAGCAATATGAAGAATAAATAAATTCCACCCGAAAGTGGGGGCGGTAACCAGTAAGGAATGAACTCGTAACCTCGTGGTCACTAAAGATCTGATACCAAATAAAGAACTACTTCAACCGAAAACCTTAACCTCGTGGTCACTAAAATCTGATATCAAATAAAGAACCACTTCAACCGAAAATCTTAATGTGTTGGGTTAGAGCCTTTTTAATTATTTATATTATTTTCTAACACACCCCCGCACACAAGAGCCCTTTGAGCTTGAAGCGTGGTGGGTGAGAGCCTTTTTAATTATTAATATTATTTTCTAACACACCCCCGCACGCAAGAGCCCTTTGAGCTTGAAGCGTGGATATATTGGGCTGCCTTATGCTGCACGAGCCCAAATTTTAGTCTGCCTTGTGCTTTTCTTAATTTCACCTAAAAGTGGGGGGCGGTGAGGATCGAGCTCGTGACCTCATGGTCACCGAAGCTCTGACACCATAGTAAAGAACCACTTCAACCAAAAACCTTAAGTGGATATGGCACAAGCCTATTTTGTGCTGCACAAGCCCATTTTTTGATCTGCCTTGTACTTTTCTTAATTCCACCTGAAAGTGGGGGCGGTGAGAATCGAACTTGTGACCTTCAGCAACTTGAGAAATAATTTCAATATATATATATATATATATATATATATATATATATATATATATAAATCACAAATATCTTTCACGAAAGGTGTTTTGGCCGGTCCAATCCACCAGCCCGGTAATGCAGGCCCAAGCCACCTCAGCCATAAATGACCAACTTTACTAGCATCACTACCAACACCTATAGAGCAGACCAGCTTCCCAACATAAGACATTAAAGTGGCTTACCTCGGAAGACTCCTCCCTCCCCTTTTGTCTCCACATGTACCCAACCTGTTACATTGAAATGCTCTCCCTCACCTTTCTCTCCGTAGCAGCTGTTGTCAGCATGGCAGCAGTTGCAAGAAGTCCTATCCCAATTAGGCCAAGCTACTTTGATTTCCCCCATAACAGTTGACTTGATACACCCTTCTACTAGATTGGAGGCCTATAAATACCCATTTCCTCGCCACTTGATAGGATCTTTAACTCATGAGCCGTTACCATGCCCATATGAAGAGCCTTCACAACCATTAACCACACCCTCACTCTTTATACTTCATTGATGGGAACACCTCTCATAGTCTTGGTCTTCACCATAGCTGTGTTTGGTACCTGTATAGTAATTATCACACCTCCCCCCCCGATATTGGGCTCTTTGTAATCGAAAGGTTCAGGAGATAATCTTGTTCCGGACGATTCAGGATTAAGGCTTTAAACCTCTCCCGAAGATGGTAATGTGAAGTACCGAATACATGCTTTCATCTCACCTGCTCAACTTCCATGTGCTAATTAAGCTACCATCGTATAATAATACATATGTAATTTTTTTATTTTTTTATTTTGGTAATCATACATATGTTATTTTAATATCATGTTAAGCAGCAGGTGCATTAAGTAAGAGATAATAACTTGAAAAAAAATGCTATACTTATTTTTTTTTTGTCTTAATTAGAATTTTATGTTGCCAATGATGTAAGTTAGGAGTGATATTATGTAACGTTATGTCACGAACTACATAACCTTTATAAATAGTTTATATTTATAAGATAACAGGTCCATACAAGTTGCTAGCGTCAAGCCTACTTCATCCTTAAAGTACAGAAAGCAACAAGAAGAACATTTAAAGTTTTGTTAATCTTATATCCTTTTTTTGCTTTTACATAAACTCAAGACTATTTATATATAGCATTTTTAATATTGAGTAGTTATCAATGAGACACGAAAATTAATTGAGCAATGCTAAAAAAAAAAATTCTTTGTGCCGTACAACAAGAACGGGTCCTCAGTTATCACATGTTTGTGGGCCAACTAGACTTACCCTCCATTAATTTATGGGCCAAGTTAAACAGCCCACTAACAAAGTCTTATCCCATTAATTCATGACTCACTTTGAGGCTTCATTTTTCTATTGCTACGGACTGTAGTAAAAGAGAATCAAACAAACCCAAAAATTTAGTGTTCTTTACCCCAAAAAAATATATAAAAAAAATTACTTGTATAGTTGTATTGTACCTCACAATATTTTTTCTCTTTTCACTCTAAAAGGGTGTATTGGATTGAAAATTTAAAGTATTTTAATGGATTATTTTTGGACAAAAAATTTCATTAGTATTCAATTAAGACTTGAAAGGATTAAAAAAAAGTCACGTGATATTCGATTAAGATTTTAAAAGATTAATTTAAAGTCTATCCAAATCCGGTGGTATTCAATCAGGACTTTAAATAACGAAAAAAAAATAATCTTGTGGTATTCAAAAATTTGACAGTTTGAGTGGATTTTCTATTGATATGGATTTCGTTAGACTTTTTAGTAAGAAATATAAATTGAATGTCTGTCTCACAATCTCACTATAACCCTAGGATTTCTTGATATTTCTATATTGCAGTGTCTTCTTCTTCCTTTGACGGGTCGACCCGCTCGAAACAGATTCCGTCATGGGAGCTTCATTAAAGCTTAAAAACATCAAATTTTTGAGCATTTTTATCACAAAACAACCCAGAAACAACATTCAACAAGATTCTACTCTAATCCATCTCAAAACAACAGATTTTTAGCGATTTTTTAGAGCTTTTGAAAGTTCAAAAATTAATTTTTCAAGATATGAGTTGTGATTTTTCTTAGCACAAATATATGAGATTTTTGTATTAAAAATAACATAAAACAGTGGGAAAACAACATGGGAACAAAAATTCCCAAATCAATTTTCGTTTTACATAAATGAAATAAGATTTATTTAAAGAAAGATGGAAACTTTTATAATATAAACCATATGTTTCGTAACAATGCATTCATGAACGAAATCCTTTGCTATAGGAAATGATTTCAAACAATTTTTGTATCAATAGGTCACTCAAAACTTGTTTTTCAAAAGACCCAAAGCAAATTAAGGTTTCAAATGTATCAATTGAAAATAATTTAAGAAGTTTTCTAAACTTTCATTTAATAAAACCGAGAAATTTAGATTCAACATTTTCTTAGAATACTTAATGAAAACATGCATATGAATATATGATATATGGTTAGAAAACTCTCATCACTAGAACAAAACCCCCAAGGTTCCCAAGATCAATGGAAAAAAATTCCAAACAAAATTTTATCATGAACTTTAGATTTTATATGCAAATTTTGAATTATTTTAATAAATAAAAAAATAGTGGGTCTTATAACCATATATGCATAGCTCTAATACAAGATGAAGTAGATAATTTTCATTACATTGGTCAAACCCAAAAGCAGAAACAAGAAGATGTTAATGTGTGGAGGGCTAGTATAAATATGTGGAGATCTGCGGCTTAGTAAGACATCAAATTACATTTGGTTTTACTTTTTTTATTAATATCATTGTATTTCTTTGATATATTTTTTTTCTAACTCTTGTAATTTTAAACAGGGTTTTCATTTCCTCCTTTAACATAACACAACAAACTTACCTACACTCACAACATTTTGTGGGGCCCACACATTTTAAAACAAAAAAGAAAAGAAAAAAATATTGCACGCAAAACGAATCTCTATAACATTACACAATCACTTTTCCGACAACATAATAAACATAAAACCCTTTTAAATATTTATTAAAAATTCATATAATTGTTTAAAATCTTATAAATTCATATTGTCCCTTCTTGTTTTATAACTTTTATTGAAACCATTTAAAATTCAATTTATAAAATTTTGATTGTAAAAAATATCTTTAAAAATTTACAATTTTAGATAATCTTTTAAAATTTATAAGATTTTTTGTATCTCAAAATAATCTTTTAAAATTTTAATGGAATATCACCCTTAAGAGCCTAAAGAGCATGTGAGGTTGTGGAATCACCAAAACAATATGCTGAAAATGAAAAAGTAAAGCTAAGATAAACCCGAAGATGGAAAGTCAAAGCACTAAAATGATGTTATGAAAAAATAAAAATAGGGATTTATTAATCTTATGTTAGATAAAACAAAATCTATCTCCTACACACACAAATTCAAGATGGGTCCCACTCTACTTTTTCTCTCTCTTTCCTTAAAAGTGGACCTCACCTTATAAATAAGTCAGTAGGAGATAACAATTATCTCCTATTACATGAGAAAACTAATACCCATAAAAATATCATGTATTAGATAGTATTATTGTTGGGAAAACATTTTCTCCTACTAAAGACTCAATGTATAAGTGGGACCGACAAAATAGTGGAGAGAGAAAAAAGTTTAAGGTGAGACCCACTTATACATTGTGTAGGAGAAAATTTTCTCCTTTGAGAAAATGTTTTCCCATTATTGTTTGAGATTAATGATGGAAAGAATTTTTTTCAAATTTTTTTTAGTTTCTTATAACAAACGTTGAAAAAAAACTTACCCCATCCTACTTTCTCAGAATTTCTAGAATAATCTCCTTACCAAACAACTCTAAAGCAATAGACGACAGAGAATTGATGCAGCTGTGGTTCTTGCCATTAGGGGTGAAACTGGGCCGGGCCGGCCCACAGAGGCCTACAGCCCAGCCCATTAGTGGCTTAGCCTGGCTCGGCCTTTTTCTTGGCAAGTTGGGCTTGGGCTGGTGTAAAGGTTTGATTACATAATTGGGCCGGAGGCGTAATATATTAAGCCTGGCCCATGAGCCTCCAAGGCTGGCCCAATTGTTCTGGATAGTCCTGGTTTGGAATCTTAGTTACTAGAGTTAATAACATACCAAAAATTCTTTTTACTTTTTACTCATATCTTATAAGACGACAACGTTATTGCTAAGTCTTAATTCACCTGCAAGCTCCCGAGTAAGACACACCACCGCTGTTCACGCCACCACCGCCGTCCTCCACCGTTCACGCCACCACCGTTGTCCACCAACTTCAAGTTATCTCTCATCTCTGTGTGTTTACTTATCAGATAAATAGAGTTCGTCGTTCATATTGATCTTGATTAGAAAAAGCTTAATATCAGATTATCTGATTTGTAATGTTTAATTGAAAGGCTGAGAAGGAAAGAGGTGTATTTCGAATCATCGAATCATCATGGTTCTGTTTGGACGTTAAAATTGTGATTTTTATTTTAACAATAGAATTTGAGTATTTTGTGGAGTTAATTCATGATCTGCTTGGAAGTTAAAAATTAACAGGCTAACGGGCCGGGTCGGGCCATTTATTTTTTTATTAATGGGCCAAGACAGGCTAACAGTTAGACTAATACTATGCTATCGGGCCGGGCCAAATTGAAATTTTTTGGCATAGGCTTGGGCTTTACGGGGCAAAGCTCGGCCCAGCCCAGCCCACTTTCACCCCTCCTTGCCATATAAAACCTAAACAAAAAACACAAGGGAACCCACTCACTCTCAAAGAGCGTGGACTCACTTACTATCACATACCATTGCATATAGCCAGGAAGAAAGCGTACTCCGCGCGCGTGGTAATTAATTGCTGAACGACAATGTTGTCGTATAGTATCTACGTTTCGAAAATATTCTCAGTACGTATACCAGATATGTAGACTCATTATGGGTGTCTATAAATTTGAACAGTATCCCCATATACTAAAACAAATGAATTGTTTTTTTCACACAAAAAAAAACAAATGAATTGGTTTGCTTGAGTAAGGGGTTCAAACCCTGCCTCAAGCAAGTTCTTGGAAAAATTTTGGGGCCAGAGGATGAGCCTCCTCCTCGGTTAGGGGATTAGTCTCATCCTTCCTCTGGTAGCGAAACTTAATGCACCTGCTGTTCGAATGAGGGGCTAGTCTACAGGGCCGTACTCCAAGGGCAAGGTGACCGGAGGAGGTTGAATGAGGATACCTACAGGTTATACAAAAAAACAAATGAATTATGTTATCAAAAAAACAAAAAAACAAATTAATTAGTAATGCACCGTAATTTAAAATAAATGAATTATTGACGTACAGAACTTCATTGCAGATGTAATATTGTAGATTTTTTTATATTAAGATTACTCGGTAACTATTTTGTCAAATATGGAAAAGAAAGTAATATATTTGCATTATCCATATTTTTATGATTACTTTCTCTCATATCTTTAATTTTTTTAATTAGAAAATACCTATTTCTGTTGTGGGGGCAAAAAAAAAAAAGGAAAGGAGTTTCTCTTGCTTTTGGCATAGCGGGGCTGGCGAGAGGCCCGCACTACGGATTATTAGCTCAGTGGTAGAGCACATCCCTAATAATTGCGTCGTTGTGTCTGGACTGTGAGGCTTTCAATCACGTGGATAGTTCAATGTACTCGTCAGTGCCTGACCCTGAGATGTAGATCATTCAAGGCGCGTTAGCATGACGTACTTCTCCTGTTCGAATTGGGGTATTTGAGAACAAAGTAACTAGAAAAAAAATGGATTGTTAGAACAGTCCTCTTTTTTCAATAGGGATCATCTAAAAGGAAATGTGTTTTAACTGTATTTATGCTGAAAGGTTGACATAGACATTTCCATAGTCTAAGGGCTCATTTAGATGAACTTATGAAAAAAGCATTTTTTATGCTTTGTTTATTTTAGAAATATTTTTTATAAAAGTTAAAGCTATTTAAATTTTATAAAAAATATTTTGATTTTGAAAAATTATTTAACTTTTAATTTTTACTTTGTTCAGAAATTAAAATTTTTAGTTTTCCAAAAAAAGTAGATTTTTAATTTTTTGTGGCTTTTTTTTAAGATATCTAAATAGACTTTGTAGTAATTTTTTTAGGGAAGGATATTGTAACAACCAAGTTGTGTTACTACCATGTTACTATCAATCAATCTCACCGTTAGATCGATTATGTTGATCAAACGGTTATATTTATTTCCATCTTTGTATGGTTATGACTTCCCATATTTAAAGTATTAAATATGAGGAATCATAACCATACAAAGGTGGAAATAAATATAAAGTTTTAAATTTGGGAAATCATGACTATTTGGAAATAAATATAACCATTGGATCAATATAATCGATCTAACGATGAGATTAATTGATAGTAACACAACTTGATTGTTACAATATCCTTCATATTTTTTTTAATAAAATAAAGAGAAAATTATTTATCCTTTAAAATGACACGACTTATATCATTTCACTATAAAAAGAAGTGAGCGAGACATAGCGTGGAAAAGAGGTACCCAGATTTCAGAAAATAACCAAAACGCGCAAAAGATTGGAATAGTACGAAAAAGTTCTCAACTTGGGAAAGAAAACACAAAGCGAAATGTAACGGACCCTCATGCTGAACTGGGCTCAGTGGTGCGAACCCGCAAGAAGCCCAATTATTTGAATGATTATGAGACCAGCTGATATAGTCTTGGCCCAATGAACCTCTTTAAATGTCATTTAATTAGTACTATTAATTGCCATACGGGCTTATGTAGTCTTGGGCCAATGAACCTCTTTAAATGTCTTTTAATTAGTACTATTAATAGCCATACGGGCTTATGAGTGGATAGGAAAGCCCAATATGAATAGGGCATTATATATAGTGACCTAAGACCAATGAATATGATTATGAAAATTCTGAATAATTCTTCTCTCTACAATCTCTTCTTTCTCTCTCTCTACCTCCCTTTCTAATTCCCTGAATTCTAATAGATCTACGAATAGTGCGCCACACGAAACAAGAAGGGTTGTGGTACTGTTCTTACGAGGTTGTCATGCCAATGTCAAAAGTGAAAGAGGAACCCGAAGCCACACCCACTTTACCTTCTTCTTATGTGTTACTTTTGCGAATCGTGAGCAAAAGGAGAACTTGGGTATGCATATTTGTTCTTTTTTATGGCTTGCTTTTGACATGTTCATGGAATTTCCTCAACTACATGATTTCATGGTACAAGTTGCAAGCTGAATCATCCACTTCATGGTGGCCTGCTCTCTACGCCTCGGTGCTTCTTGGAACATATTTTGGGCTTTTTTCGATGGTTGCAGCTCTTGCAGTGGTGGTGCCTGCGGTTCTGGTGACGTGTATCGCCATCGTGGTGTTGTTGGCTTTCTTTGGTAAGCCTAAAAGAGCTTTGGTTGTTGAGGGGAGGAAGATCACCATGGAAATTCTCGGTTTTGTGATGAAGGTTTTGATAAAGGGAGGGAAGGCTGTTGCTGCAGTTTGTGCTGTTTTGGGGTATTTTGTTTGTGTTGGAATGAGATGATATTTTTTGTGTCGTATAATTGTTGGAATTTTAATGATTGATTACATATTTACATAACCATAGGCGATTTGTATTAAATAGAAATAGTAACAGTTTATTTTATTTCCTTATTCATAGCTGATTGACATCGAATTTATAATGGGCCTAGAGTCCTTATTTATGTATATAATTATCCAATTAGAGGAAGAATAAACATGCAGAAATATTCATAATATGGCACCATTGTTTTGACATGGTATCAAAACATTTCTGATCTAGGAACCTATTTCCATTAAACTTCCCACATCGTATTTTTTCAATTTTCCCATTTTGAATTTCTTTTTCTGTTACCTATTTCGGATTTTTATTCAATAAACATCATCAGAAGAAAATAAATTGTTACTATTTCTATTTAATACAAATCTCCTATGATTATGTCAATCAACTGCAAATAAGAAAATTAATTTTTTTAATACCAATTTCTTATGATTATATAACTGTGTAGTCAATGATTAAAATTATAATAATTATATAACTCAATAAATATTATCTTATTTCAACAAGATGGAACATTGAAGGTGTTGAATCTTGAATTTGGTGTGATGGGTTTGCTGCGGTGGTTGGGTTAGTGAGATTTCGGGTTAGATGGGGTTTGCAAATCTAACATAATGGTGGGTGTGATTTGGTAATGTGCTGTGATCACTTTTTAGATATTTGTTTAGGGGATATGTTATACTTAGTATCTATTTTTTTTACTATCTCTTACTACCAAATCTTAACCGTTAATTTTTGTCAATCTAACAGTTATAATTTATGGGGTCATATTTATTAATTAATTATTAATTTATAATAAATTATAACCGTTTGTGCCGTTATTAATCTTAACCTGCCGATTTGTATAGCTGCTTAACAATATTGTCGATGTCAGTGCATGCTCTTCATGATTCATTAATTTTATAAGCACTTTTGTCTTTTATGTTTGGTAATCATCATTTCAGAAATTGTAATTGAAAGTTTATAAATTTAAAGCTTTGAGCCATAACAGAAAGAAAAAATTAAATGGGATGCGGGAAGTTTAATATAATAATATGGGATAGGATCAACTTATATCAGTATAATAAATCTTACACTAAATCTTAACCGTTGATTTCCGTGCATCCAACAGTTGAGATTTATTGGGAATTAAAAATTAATTAATTAGTGAGAGCTACTAAATCTTAACCGTTAGATGCAAAAAAATCAATGGTTAAGATTTGATATAAGACTTATTCATCTTACACACCACCGGTGTAAGATGATCCTGCCCCTAATAATATATATCAGTCTTCAAAAATCAAGTCAATAGGCTGAAGTTTATATCAAATAAAGAATAATTTATTCCAAATAATTAATTATGGAAGTGGACTAGTGAAGTTTTAGTTGTAATATCCTTAGAAAAGCAAACTTGATCATAGAACCATTGCCATATCACTCAATTATAGCATACGACACACTCATTCCCATGATTTCACCTATGATATGATCAAATTGCACATTGCCAGCAGCAGTATCTGAATACTTCATGTTTTAAGTTTCTTACATGGTTCAGCTCATTGGGCATTCGGGTCAATTTTTGTTTTGAAAGATGTCTACCCTTAAATTCTTTTATCCTTTTTAATAATCATTTTAATCCCAAAACTTGGTCAATCTGCATGGTAGAATGCAATCACATGATCATGTAGAAAGTGAGAGAGACAGAGAAAGGACTATCACCAATGTTAAGAAATAAGAAAATAAGACTCCATTTTTCAGCAAAATAAGAAGTTTACACTCACTAAAAAAGAAAAAGTTAAGCATCCTAAATTGCATTATTTCTTTCTCTCTCTCTCTCTCTCTCTCTCTCCAATAACAGAATGAAAATTAACCGTCTTGAACTCCAAGGCATTACTCAAACACTGCAAAATGAATTATACACAGAATCCAGTCACTCAGTTTCTATATTCTGTAATCTAACTTTATTGAGCTCTTTCCTTTCTTTCTTGGAAAAGAGGTGCGAGAAAGTGGATACAAATCACATTTACACTCATCTATGCTTCAGATGTAAAAAACTGCCACATGATTCCTGCTCAAACATTCTCATGTTAATAAAATTTATTATATTCCAAAATTTAAATATTAGGCTACCAATGTTTTTTCATTTCCCTCCATCCACTCTGCACAATTACTGGAAATAAAATCGCACTTAATCTAGTCCCCCATCCCCGGAGGCCAAAAAACCACACACAAATTAGCATAATTAATCTGAAGACATTGGCTCTGGTTCAAAATTTCCATTAATAATTTAAACCATGCCAACAAAAGATGATTTTCTTTATACATGGCAACGTTTAGAGACTTTTGGCAAGAGCATTCCAAAGACAATAGTAATAATTATTAATTAGTTAATTACACAACAGTTGAACTATAATGCAACACTAGACTGAGCAAACAAAGTGGTAACTTACTTTATAAAACCTCTCAAAAGTATTAGCACTCCGTGGTATCCACCCTTGGATAGCTTCACCAGCAACAGAAGAAAGCCAAGTTGGCCATCCTGCTGCAACTTGTTCTCCTTCTGAAGCCTTTGGAACCCTTCCAAGACCAGGATAATCAAGAACACTAAATTCGAGTTTCTCCATTTTCTTCTTCCCATTTTGATCATCATAAAACCGCACTGAGCCATTGCCTTTCTTGTCAATTAATGAAACTTCCATATCAACACCATCCAAGAACTTATCTTTCCCCCAAACTCCATCGACCCTTTTCTTAGAATTCAATCGTGAAACATTCATCTCTGAGGTCCTTTTGCTAGATGATGTCAATTCCCTTGTCAAACTTTCCCTGCTGTCTTCTACAGCTGAACTCTTGGAAGTTATGCAACCCATGTTTGCAGCAACAAGCTAATATTCAACTATACACTATTATTATCCTTGAACAAGCAGCATCACCATCCTCTAGCTAAAATATCAACAACTCCTTCATATGAATTCATGCAAGCCACCAACTAATATACTCGTGCATCATATTTTTTTTCTTCCTCCAAAAACAAAGGTTGGAGTTTATCCTTATAGGCTCTTTGAATAAATTATTAATAATAAATAAATAAATAAAAATTCACGCTTCTGTGTCTATTTGAAAATTTCAAACTGACCCAATTCTAAAGTCAGCGACTTCAATCAAATACGGAATTCAGAACCCACCACTAACACTATGCCAATAATCATCAACTTCCAAAAAGGAAGCGTTTTTCGAACAAGAAGAAATTAAAAGGTGTGGGGTGAAGAATATAAATCATAGAATCAATTAAAAAAAGAAAGTGGGGGGGGGGGGGGAAGAAAAATATATATATTTTTGGAGCTTTAAAATGGGAATAAGGATAAGGATGGGATGGATCATAAACTTAATAAGAAAGAAAGAAAGTGTGGTTCCTTTGGGTGAAAGTTCAACGCGTATTCAGTAAATTAAAAAGAGTATTGTCAACCTTACATGACGCCTTTTGTCGACTAAACTCAGTCAAAAGACCTCTCTCTCTCTCTCTGTTCCTCTATGCTTCTCCATGCCAGTGGCAACAGCGTCAATGGAAAGGAACATCTTCTTAATAAATATTTTCTTCATAATACATCATTAATACAACATTTTAATATTATAAGATGAGATAGGATATTGTGACACCTAAGTTATGTTACACCCGACACCCAGTCAATCTTACCGTTAGATCGCTTATGTTGATCCAACGATTATATTTATTTCTACCTTTGTATGATTATGATTTCCCAAATTTAAAGTGAAAGCATTAAATATGGAAAATCATAACCATACAAAAGTGAAAATAAATATAAAATATTAAATTTGGGAAATCATGACCATACAAAGATGAAAATAAATATAACCGTTGGATCAACATAATCGATCTAACGGTGAGATACTGGGTGTCACATGGGTGTAATATAATTTGGGTGTCACAATATCCTATCCCTTGTAAGATTAAAAAAAAGAATTTATCATTTTAGACACCAAAAACTCGTGTTAATTTAGGTAAAAAAAAATTACTTTTTTATACACAAAATCAAGAATAGAGTAATAGTAGAGGAGTTTGAAAGAAAAAATTTAGATTCCCAAAAAATTGATATTGATAATTTTATTTATCCATATTTGATATAAGAATTGTTAAAAAATTTCTGGAAAATTAGAATCCCAAAAAAAAAAAAATACAAGAATACCAGCATGACATGGAAAATTTTCACACAGTAATATTTCCATAGTTAATTGAGGAGGGATATTCTTACTACTAAAATCTTCTACTACCATCTCACTACCTATCTAATCACCATTGGATCAACCTTTTCACTTTTTTCAATTTTTTTTAACATTCTCTCTCTTTGATTCAATGGTGATTAAATAGGTAGTAAGTTAGTAGTAGAAAATTTTGGTAGTTAGAATATCCTTCTTGTTCTGCCTGTGGCAGATGTGTCCAATCTGGGTTGGATGATTGATCTAGGATTCAGGTGCTTCTCTCTGGATACCTATGAATTAGGCATCTAGTGGGATCACAGATCACTGACACTGATAATGGCTTTCGCCTTAGGAGTGTGTGTGCACATGATATTGAAATGAGTAGGGTTTTGTGTGTACCTTGTTTGTGTTTCTTACCTTCCTTATATAGTGCTACCTTTGGGTTTGCTTGGATTGGGCCGCGTATGAGATGGGGCCTTGGTCCGGTCCACAACAGTTGCCCCCCAGCTCGGTAGGCTGAGTAATCAGGATGCCGGGTTGCGTTGATCGGCTAACTTCCGTTGCTTTGGGCCTTGCTGCGCGTCCGACCTTTTTTACCTCGGATTATAAACCGAGGTACATGTATTCATAATATCCATATTCATGTTTGTTCTTTATCCGGAATCGACATCCTGGTTTCTAAATATAAGGGTTCTGGCATGTTCTTTTTATTTAAAGACGTTTTACTTCCTTATCCTGTAATGATCATCCACGTGTCTTCTTTAAGTCATCATAATATGTACCGTCAGCCCCCCTTTTGCGCCGCTTTAACATTTAATGCGACTGCGCAGACGTCCGTCATTTGTCCTGTCAGGTGTTTTTACCTTTTTGCCCCTGCCTTTTCGTTTCGCGGGTCACTAACCTTTGAACTTTCCCTCTTTCTTCTATTTCATTGCCATCCTTCGTACTTCTCGTTCTTCTGCCCCCACTGTTAGCATATTTGCGATTCTGTTCTGCTGCGATTTATAGTACATCAAGATTTCTTCGTTGAGTACCAAGATTTCTTCGTCGAGTATTCTGAGTTAATTATTTCGCAGGTATGGTTTCTTATTCTCTTCTCCTTGCATTTCCTTGCTCATAATACTTTCCAAACTGAACGCATAGCTGTCTATCATTGTTGTTACTTGCATTTCTGTCCTCATCATTCTTCTTATTTGCCCAAGCTTTGTACTCGTCCCTTGTGCTTTCTGTTTTACTGCTTGTGTTTTCTATCATTGCTGGCTGGTTAGTTATATTTACCATTCTTGCTTGGAAAAATCCCTAGTATGGATGAGGGAAATTCCTATGGATATAGGAGGGCCACTTGTCCTCGCATATTTGGCCAGAGTGATGAGATTCTGGCAGAGGAAGAGGCTAGAGCTATTGAGGAGGAGACGAGTCGAAACCACAGCTTCCTTCCTGGTCCAGGACGTCGTCCACTGACTTCTGGCCCCGGACGTCATCCCCCAGCCCCTGGTTCTGGACGTCGTCCACCAGTGAGATCCCGGCCTACTGGTCGAGGGCGGTCTCGGCCCACTGGCCGAGGTCGCATGGAATTCTAACTGTGTCGCGGCTTATTCGTCAGTAAGCACCAATCGTGTCTCGGATAGTAGACATAACCCTCATTCCCCCTCTGCTACTGGCAGTAGAGGTGTCGATATTCTAAACCAGTCCTCTGTTCAGCCCGTGCTACCTGTTCCATCCATCAGGAACCCAAATCCGTGCTTCAACTGTGTATACCTCAGTGCACAATTTATCGGAAATGGCAACGATTTCATGGCCAATTTAGTCCTGGGCAGTTGTTCTCATGACCCTGGGCTTAAAACCCCTGTTCCAATGACCTCCTCAGACAGCTCGTCAAGCTCTTCACACTGTAGTTTATTTAACTCAGGTGCGTGCTATTTGCTGCTCTTGTTTTTTAATCTACCCATTTTGCTGTTCTAGGTTCTTATGGAGTCCCCTTCTACAGAAATCAACATGGAGACAACTTCTTCCAACCAGGAGCTAGAGGTCAGGGTTGTACCAGCCGAAGAGGGTTCTGCCCCTGTGAGTGCCGACCTACGGAGACAATTTCCATGGGTTACGCAGGAGGTCCTCAGCTTCAGGTCCTCCATGACCACCGAAGAGATATCCGGGTTACCAATTGGCAACCCAGTGGGTTTTAACACCTTCTGCCCGGCAGAGGATGAGACAGTGTGCTCAGGCCGGAACCCGCAGGAGCCTCCTTTTTTTATTTTTCTACCGTGATCTGATCACAAAGATTGGCATTCGCTTCCCCTTCTCTCCCTTCATAATATGCCTTTTAAACCACTTTTTATTAGCTCCCACCCAAATCCATCCTAATGGCTGGGCGTACATTGTCGCCTTCGAACAACTTTGTTTATCCCTGTCTGTAAATTGCTCTGTTGCTCTGTTTATGTATTTTTTTAACATATATACCCCACGTTCCGGTTCTGAAACCCCCAAGTTAAAGGGTTGGGCCAGCATCCGGGGTCGTATCAGCAAACCTTCGAGGAGACTATTTTCTGTTTACAGTGACTCCTTCAAAAATTTTAAAGGCTCGTACTTTAAAGTCGTAGTCGAGGTTGGTGAGAGACCTTGGTTTGTGGGAGATGATGATGAGGGAAAATTCCCACTGTATTGGTCGCATGAGCATTATCTCCGTAAGTCGGTTGATTACAAGCTTGGGTTATCTGCCGAGGAGAAGACCAATGCTAAGACCTTGTTAGCCCACATCCGTGCCCAGGGGCATATTGCTTCCTTGGTTGCTAAATCCTGTGCCACAAACGACCAACCCAGTATGCCTTCCGATATTTTTCATTGCTATTATTTCGTGGTATTGCTCTTTTGTTTGTTTTTTATTGTTGATGACCATCTTCTTTATTGCTCTACTTTGCAGGTTTAAAAATGAATCCCACCTCGGATGACGTGCCGGAGTATGTGTTAACCCGCCGTGGTAAAGGCGTCGCCCGTCCTCCACCTTCGGCAAAAAAGCAGAAAGTTGCCAACCCTTCTTTGGGGGCCGGATCATCTAATCCGAATGCTCACCGCGGCATATCCATTCTGGACTTGACGCACGATGGCGAGAGCTGGCTGGATGGAGAGCAAGAAGAAACTCCTCTTGTGGTTGGAGGTGGTGGCACGACACGAGCCGTAGTGTCCGTCGAAAGAGGTAGTGCATCGCCCTCCCCCCTTCCTGCTGGACTAGGGAGGGGATCTCTATGGGAGATGGGAGTGACAACGGAGCTGCGCGAGGTGACTCACCCCCTCCTGCTTTCTATGGCTCCCCCCATCCATCGAAAACCGAGGCCGAAGAACTGCAGAAGGCCGAGCTGTACCTGTTCAAGGCGGCTTCCTTAATGAAACCTTACTCTCTAATGCTGGAGAAACACTCCGAGGTGTTAGCTGAGAGGGACACCTTAAGGAATGACAAGATTGTACTGCAAGGCGACCTTGACAAAATGAAGCAAAAGAATCGGATATTGACTTCCGAAGCTGCCGAGCTAAAATTGTCTTTGCAGCAATCTCAAGCCGACCTAAAGTCGGTCGGATTCCTTCGGTCTGGAAGGAGGGAAGGAAACCTTGATTGACTTCGTCAAGAATAGGCTATCCATGCTATCCGAGTTCGAGGGAAAAAATAAAGAATTAACTTCACAGGTGGATCAGTTGAAGGCTCAACGGGAAGAGCTGCAGACCGACTACGATCGAAGTCAGTCTGCGCTTGAAATGGCTGCCGGTTCTGCTTTTAACAATGTTGTGAACCAAATAAAGTACTTCAACCCTGGAATGCCCCTGAACTTGGATCAGCTGGACTGCTTTGGTTATGTTAGTGGTGGCATATTTTTTTCTTCTGCCGAGGAGCCGAACATAGCAGATGATGACAATGCTATGCTGAATCCCGGAATTGAAGTTGCAAATCGACAGTTTGACACCGACATTCAAGCGGTTTTGAGGGGAGATACCCCTTAGTTTGTAGGAGGAAAGGCCAGTATGCCGGCTGGATGTTGTATAAACTCTGCTTTTGCTATTACAATTTGGATTTCTTAATTGCGTTAGCTTTAGCATTGTTGTTTATTTGCAATATCCTGTTTGTATGTTCCGAGCTATGGCATTTTTTAGCCGGGAAAATGCGCGAGGGCGTCCCCTTATCGCATTATTCTCCTCTCTTTGAACATCCGTTGTTGAAACGGGGCTAGCACTCTCAACCCTGCCCTTTAGGCAGGGCGGGTTCAAGCACCCCGACTTAATTTTCAAGTCTTAGAACTCTCAATTTCTGCCTTTTTTAGGGAGAAATGGGCTCAAGTACCTCAAATTTGTTTATTAGGCTAACGCTCAACCGTGCTCCTTGGGCGCGGTGGGTTTAAATGCCTTAGATTTATAAATCAGGCTAGAACACTCGACCCAGGCCTTTGGGCAGGGCAGGTTCAAATATCTCTGATGGATAAGACGAATATGGAACGCTCAACCCTGCCCTTTAGGCATGGCGGGTTCCAATATGTCAGATCGATAGACGAGTCTGAAACGCTCAACCCAGCCGTTTGGGCAGGGCGGGTTCAAATATGTCGGATCTTGTATATGGTGCTTAGTTTTTCAGAGCCGGAATGTTATAATGCAAAAATAACCTTGTAAATAATTTGGCTAAAACAAACATGACATTGTATGCACCATTGAAGTTTATTGAGTTACAAAAGGATAAAAGAAAATACCACTTTTGTTTATTCATCAAATAATTCTTAAATTTAACTGTAATACTTTTCAGCTTGTCTGCATTCCATGTTCTTCCGACATGCTTCCCCTTCAAAGTCTCTAGCACATAAGCTCCTTTGGAAAGTTTATTTTTAATTCTGAATGGCCCTTCCCATCTCGGAGCTAACTTCCCATCCGAAGCATTTCGTCCTCCGACATCTGCCCTTCGCAGCACCAATTCTTTTGCCTCAAATGACCGTGGCTTCACCTTTTTATTGAACTGATTAGCCACGAGTTGCTTGGCCATGTAGTTTTTAGAATGTGCCATAGTTCGGATTTCATCGATCAGATCTAGCTCGACTAACATTTTCTCATTGTTGTCCTCTTCTGCCTGTGTCAGAGCTTGAATCCTCCTCCAAGATGGTTCTCCTAGCTCCACCGGAATCATAGCTTCACATCCATAAGTTAGTTTGAACGGGGACTCTCCAACAGACGTTTGAACTGTGGTTCTATAGCCCCACAATACGTAGTACAACTCTTCTACCCATTTGCCTTTAGCAGACTGCTCCATGCCTCTACGCAATCCTTCAACTTTGATTTTATTAGCAGCTTCGGCTTGGCCATTTGTCTGAGGATGCTCAACCGAGGCAAACCTATGTCGGATATGTAACCCGGCCACTAAGCTCTTAAAACCTTTGCTTGTGAACTGGGTTCCATTGTCCGTTACAACTTCAGCTGGAATCCCAAAACGACATATTATGTTTCTTTCTAAAAAGCGCTGGGTTCGGGCCGAGGTAATAGTGGCGATTGGCTCTGCTTCAATCCACTTGGTGAAATAATCAACCGCGACTATTAACCATCTCAGTTGACCTTCTGCTGCTGCAAACGGGCCTAAGATGTCCATTCCCCATTTATAGAATGGCCATGGAGCCGTGATAAAGTTCAATTCTTCAGGTGGAGCCAGCAAGTTTTTGCCATGCTTTTGGCACTGATCACACCTTTGCACATGATCCTTTGCGTCATTCATCATGGATGCCCAGAAGTAACCAGCCCGAAGTGCTTTTCGAGCCAGTGCTTTCCCTCCGACATGCTGGCCATTAATGTCTTCATGAATCTCAGACAGGACATATTGTGCTCTATCTGAGTTTAAACATTTTAATAGGGGGAGAAAATCCCTTTTTTATACAGCTGCCCTTCAAGCATAGTATACGACGCTGCATCTCGGACCAGCTTCCTGGCTTCCTCCTTTCCAACAGGCAAAGTTCCCCTCTCAATGTATTCAATGAGGTCATGACGCGAGTCATTTACCCGCGAGATTTGCATTATACAGGTCGGCTCAG
The DNA here is from genome assembly GCA_032173675.1 of Gastrolobium villosum. Classification (NCBI taxonomy): domain Eukaryota; kingdom Viridiplantae; phylum Streptophyta; class Magnoliopsida; order Fabales; family Fabaceae; genus Gastrolobium; species Gastrolobium villosum. The sequence continues at coordinate 9,987 of JAVKPL010013490.1, read as the reverse complement.
GAATGCTTTGCTCAATCACAGTTCTGTAGTTACCCCAGCCCTTTGTACTAGCCAACTTAGATAATATATCCGCTCTGCTATTTGCATTTCTCGGGATATGACTGATTTCGACCTTCTCGAAATGCGCCATTATCTGTTTAGCATGTTCAAGATACTTCATTAGCAGGGGTCCTCTCACTTGGTAATTTCCTTCAATTTGTGATGTAACCAATTGAGAATCACTATAAATTTTCACTCTCCGGGCTCCAAGCTCCTTAGCCTGAAGCAACCCGGCTATGAAAGCCTCATACTCTGCTTGGTTGTTAGAATTCTCAAAATCCATTTGCATAGAATATTCCACTGCAATGCCATCAGGATTTTTGATTATGACCCCGGCTCCACTTCCCTTCGAGTTTAAAGATCCATCGACGTATATTGTCCACATATCCGGGTCATCAGAAGCAACGTGCTGGGTGGAGGTGAGTTCTCGAACAAAGTCGGCCAAAGCTTGTGATTTGATCACCTTGCGGCTCTCAAATGCTATATCAAATTTGGATAATTCTACTGCCCAACTCATCATCCTGCCTGCCAGGTCTGGTTTGTGTAATATTTGCCGGATTGGAAAATCTGACCGAACCAGGATCCTGTGAGCTTGAAAATATGCCCGAAGCCTTCTAGCCGAGATAAGAAGTGCGAAAGCTATCTTCTCCAGTCGTTGATATCGAAGCTCGGCCCCTTGCAAGAGCCGACTTACAAAATATATCGGCTGCTGGCCTTCTTCGTCCTTCCGCACCAGAACCGAGCTGACTGCCAGATCACCAACAGACAAATACAAGATTAAAGTTTCCTGCTCTTTTGGTTTTTCCAACACGGGAGGGGAGGCTAACTGTATTTTAATCTCTTGGAAAGCAACTTCGCATTCCGAATTCCACCCATTCTGCACCTCTTTTCGTAACAACTTAAAAAACGGCAAAGTTGTTTCTGCCGACCGAGGTAAGAAACGGGTGAGGGAGGCCAACCGTCCTGTCAACTGCTGTATTTCTTTCTTATTCCGTGGTGCCATCATTTGTAGCACAGCCCCACACTTGTCCAGGTTTGCCTCAATGCCTCAATGTGTGAGCATAAAGCCCAGAAACTTCCCCGCAAAAACTTCGAAAACACATTTTGCAGGATTTAATCGGATGCGGTGTTGTCATAATTTATTAAATGTCTGCTCTAAGTCCCTGACATGTACCGCCATACCTGCCGACTTGACTATCATGTCATCAATATATACTTCCACGTTCCTGCCTAGTTGATCCGAGAAGACCTGATTCATCATTCTTTGATAGGTGGCTCCCGAGTTCTTTAATCCGAAAGGCATGACATTGTAACAATAATTTGCCTTCTCTGCAATAAAGGCAGTTTTTTCTTGGTCTCCAGGATATAACAGGATTTGGTTGTATCCCGAGTAGGCATCCATGAAAGACAATACTTGGAATCCAGATGAATTATCAACCAGCTGGTCTATGTTGAGCATTGGGTATGCATCTTTAGGACATACTTTATTCAAATCCGTGTAATCCGTGCATACCCTTCATTTTCCGTTTGGTTTTTTAACCATCACCACATTAGACAACCAAGTCGTGTATTGTATTTCCCGTATGAACCCTGCCTCAAGTAGCTCTTTCACATGATCTTCTAGTACTTGCCGACGCTCTGAGCTGAGATTTCTCTTTTTCTGGGCTACCGGTTTTGACCCCGGATACACAGATAGCTTATGGCAGCAAAAGGCAGGGTCGACCCCCGGAATATCTGAGGATTTCCAAGCGAAGACATCGTGATTGCGGTTAAGGCAGGCTGCTAGGCAATTCTTGTCATCATGCTCCAAGTCTTTGCCAATCCTGGTGACTTGTCCCGGCTCCCCAATGTTTATTTCTTCTAGTTATCCTTCTGGTTCCGGTCTCGGCATCTGTTCCTCATCTCTCATATCAAAATCCACCATATGAACCGAACTGTGTTTCTTTGGGTTTCGATCGGGTTGTCGAACAGCAGCCGAACTACCTGGTTCCCTTGTTACCATCCGTACTGACTTGAAGTAGCAGTCCCGAGATTCTTTCTGGTCTCCTGCTATGGTGAGTACCGTACCCTGCTTGGAAATCATTTTGAGCTTTTGATGCTTAGTTGAGATTAACATATCCCAATCATGTATGGTTGGTCTCCCTAAAATCACATTGTATTCAGAAGGGAAATCAGCAACAATGAATCTCACCCTCTCGGATTTGTATGCCTCTTTGGTTCCCAAAGTTAGCCTCAAATCGATGTACCCTTTCGGAATGGTATCTTGGCCGTTAAATGCAATTAAATCCGTGTTACAAGGCTTCAAATCCTCCTCATCCAGGTTCATCTTTTGAAATGCCTGCCATAAAATTACGTCGGCACAACTTCCATTGTCCAAGAAGATCTTCTTAACCCTGCAATTAACCAGCGTTCCTGTGATTACCAACCCATCTACACGGCCTGGTATTACATCCTCCAACTCTTTCTTCGTGAAGTATAACAGTGGTGGTTCTGGCTATTCCTCTTTGAATTTGGGACGTTCCCTAATAGAGAGCACCTCCCTCAAGTATTTCCGTCGGGCATTCATAGTGTCTCCACCACCACCAAAAGCTCCACTGATAACGTTGCATTTGAATTCCGGCTCTTGGAACTCATCATCATCTCTAGCCGGCTTTTTACCTCGACCTTCTTCCTTAAACTTCTTGTCATTGGACGGGTTGACAAATCGACCTCCTCTTCTCTTCCGATTCCGCCATCCCTGAGTTCGGATGAGGTACTGGCGCAACTTGCCTTCTCTGACATATTTTTCTATTGCGTCGCGGAGGTCCCAACATTCATCCGTGGAATGGCCCGGCCCGTCATGGAATGGACAGTACCGGGATTGGTCCAGACCAGCCGGGTGTTGTAATGGCCGAGGTCTTTCTACCGCTTTCATCTTTGTGGAGGCCACCTCCCGCCAAATCTGCGACCGGGGAGAATTTAGGGGGACGTATTTTTCAAACCGCCCTCGTGCTGGGAACCTATCCTCTGGTTTTTTCCCCCGTAGGTCGTTAGGTTTTCGGCCTCCCAGCTTGTCCCCTTGACCTGGATGGTGCTTTTGGTCAACATTTTCCAGTTCCATCTGTTCGAGCTCCAAGTACTTTTTAGAACGTGTATTAAATTCCACTAAGGTCCGTGGTGGTTCCTTATATATCGACTTGGCAAGTCTAGAGGTTCCATGAAGTCCAACGATCACCAGATGTAAATGAACATTTTCTGATAATCCTGGCACTTGCAAGGCGGCTAACTTGAAGCGATCAAGGTATCTCTGTAGTATTTCACCAGGCTGCTGTTTAATCTTTCCTAATGCAAATTCGGACTTTGGCTGTTTTTTGCTAGTGCCAAAATTGAGCAAGAACCGCCCACCGAATTCCTCGAAAGATCTGATAGATCCAGCGGGCAATGAGGAAAACCATGCTTGTGCCGCCCCTGTTAATGTTGTTGCAAAAAGTCTAGTAATCAGAGGTTCCTCTATGCCTTTGATGTACATAGCCGTGTCAAATGCATCCAAATGGACCTGAGGATCTTGTGTGCCATCGTATTTGACCAACTCGGACAGATTTAAATTGTCTGGATATGGAGCCTCCACGATTTCATTCGAGAAGGGGCTATCATTGTACAGCCCCCTATTGTACTTCCGCCTGTATACGCCTGCGACATCATCCGGGTTTCGTATCCCGGGTGCAAGATTCTGGGGTTGACGCATCTCAGCCGCATGGATTTCTGCCGGCATATCCTGCATGTCCTCATGCCGAGGTGGCTGATCACGGGCCGAGTTTCCCTGACCCTCGCGGCGCGGTCCAAGTTGGTTAGATCTTGGAGCGTGAGTTGCTGGTACTGGAGCCGAGTTCCGTAGATCGGCTTGGGCAGGACTCGAGTTTCGCCGATCTGCTGGTGGAGGGCCCGAATGTCGCAGATCTGTAACGACGCGTGTGACAGCTCGTACAGGATCCGGACTGGTCATCTGCCGTATCCGGGCCTCTAACTCTCGGATCTGTTCTGCATCCGCCTGTCGTTGCAGCTCACTCTACCGCTCCCATTCTTCCATCCTGCGTAGTAGAGCATCCATGGCCAGGTTCGGGCCTCGCTGATCGGGATCCTCAATGGGCTGCAATCCTTGTACGTACGGTGCGTCTGGGTTGACGGCCGGAGTCGATGCCGAGTCGGAATGCACTTCGCTGACATGCACAACGTCTGGATCTGCGATCGGTGGTGCGTGATGATCGTGATTTATTGCCTCCTGTTCATGCCCAGGATTTGACGTCAAAGGTTGACGAAAACCACTTCTAGTGGTCCTCACCATTCCTTTCTTTGGTGTATTTTTGTGGAAAGTAGGGTTCGTGGATTAGTTTCCCATAGACGGCGCCAATGTTCTGTCTGTGGCAGATGTGTCCAATCTGGGTTGGATGATTGATCTAGGACTCAAGTGCTTCTCTCTGGATACCTATGAATTAGGTATCTAGTGGGATCACAGATCACTGACACTGATAATGGCTTTCGCCTTAGGAGTGTGTGTGCACGTGATATTGAAATGAGTAGGTTTTTGTGTGTACCTTGTTTGTGTTTCTTACCTTCCTTATATAGTACTAGCTTTAGGTTTGCTTGGGTTGGGCCGCGTATGAGATGGGGCCTTGGTCCGGTCCACAACACTTCCTCTAGTTATTTATCAATATCTTATTATACACAATACGATTCACAAGCCCAACGATATGTATCGTGAGGTGTATTATAAATGATTTGTATCGAACGGTACGATCCTATATCTTCCGATACGTGTACCATATGATACAAAAATTAAATTGAAATTTTTAATTTTTAATTAAAAAAATAAAGATTTGATTTTCAATTAAAATTAAAAAAATTAAAAGGATCCTTTTTGGAAGAGGCTGATGGATTAATTATATAACTGATAGATGTTGATAGTGATAGTCAATGATGCACGGACACTGACACTGACACGGGACACGACACGACACGCTGACACATTAATTCTAAACAATCACATATTTCGACGAGTTGGGACACGTTTTGATATTAAATAATATTTTTAATATATAATATAATTTATATTTAATAGATATAACAGTTAATAATAATTCATATAATCAATCAAATATTCAAATTTCACAACATAAATATAAACAAAAATAATTTTTCATACCTTGTTAATTTTTCATGTCAAATTTCTTAACAGAAAAAATTGATTTATAAATGATTTTTTTTATTTTTAGTTAATAAAATAAAATTAAGACTAAAAAAAAAAGTGTCCGAGCGTGTCCAAGCGTTGACCACGTGTCGGAAAAAGCTGACCGCGTGTCGGAAAAACGTGTCGAAGCGTGTCCGACACACATATTTAAAAAAAATGCACGAGTCCGTGCTATAGAGGTGATAGTAATGATAATATTTTTTTTGGTAATCTGAAAGGCTAAAGCCAGCCCCACGGAAACGAAATTAAGTTAACTTTGCGAAAAGAACAAACATGAGAAAAGTCTGCTAGATACAGCAACCAAATACCAGAGGGGAGAAGGGAAAACACATAAATTATTTTTCATTGGATGATCCAGTGAGAATTTAGATAATCAATCTGCACAACCATTGCTCTCTGTGTAGGTATGAGTAAGATGAACCTCCAAATCTTTCGCTAACCATGCTCAAATGCGAGTCACTAATCGCGGCTCTCGAGCTGCTCCTCCATCTTTGGTGAGCAAAGTGATAATAGATTTTGAATCACTTTCTAAAATAATATTCCTCCAACCTCTCGAGCTGTTTTTTAAATAATTTTAATAGAATTTATAAGATTTATGAATTTTTAAAAAACATTCAAAACTACAAGAGTCAATAAAAAAATAACAAAAAAATGCAATGATATTAATAAAAAAAGTAAAACCTAATATAATTTTCTCAATAATTTGATGTAACTTGATATCTTAATAAATAACAACTCTCCATATATTTATACTAGCCTCTACGCATTAGCATATTCTCGTTCCTGCTCTTAGGTTTGACCAATGAGATAAAAATTAGCTTCGTCATTTTGTATTAGAGCTATGCATATATTATTATAAAACCCACAATTTTTTTATTTATTAAAATATTTTGAAATTTACAGTCCATATGATGCGTATCGTGAGGTGTATCAGAAATGATTTGTATCGAACAATACGATGTGTGGGCCCCACAAAATGTTGTGAGTGTAGGAAAGTTTGTTGTGTTATGTTAAAGGAGGAAATGAAAACCCTATTTAAAATTACAAGAGTTAGAAAAAAAATATCAAAGAAATACAATGATATTAATAAAAAAGTAAAACCAAATGTAATTTGATGTCTTACTAAGCCGCAGATCTCCACATATTTATACTAGCCCTCCACACATTAACATCTTCTTGTTTCTGCTTTTGGGTTTGACCAATGTAATGAAAATTATCTACTTCATCTTGTATTAGAGCTATGCATATATGGTTATAAGACCCACTATTTTTTTATTTATTAAAATAATTCAAAATTTGCATATAAAATCTAAAGTTCATGATAAAATTTTGTTTTGAATTTTTTGCCATTGATCTTGGGAACCTTGGGGGGTTTTGTTCTAGTGATGAGAGTTTTCTAACCATATATCATATGCATGTTTTCATTAAGTATTCTAAGAAAATTTTGAATCTAAATTTCTTGGTTTTATTAAATGAAAGTTTAGAAAACTTCTTAAATTATTTTCAATTGATACATTTGAAACCTTAATTTGCTTTGGGGCTTTTGAAAAACAAGTTTTTAGTGATCTATTGATACAAAAATTGTTTGAAATCATTTCCTATAGCAAAGGATTTCGTTCATGAATGCATTGTTACGAAACATATGGTTTATATTATAAAAGTTTCCATCTTTCTTTAAATAAATCTTATTTCATTTATGTAAAACGAAAATTGATTTGGGAATTTTTGTTCCCATGTTGTTTTCCCACTGTTTTATGTTGTTTTTAATACAAAAATCTCATATATTTGTGCTAAGAAAAATCACAACTCATATCTTGAAAAATTAATTTTTGAACTTTCAAAAGCTCTAAAATATCGCTAAAAATCTGTTGTTTTGAGATGGATTAGAGTAGAATCTCGTTGAATGTTGTTTCTGGGTTGTTTTGTGATAAAAATGCTCAAAAATCTGATGTTTTTAAGCTTTAATGAAGCTCCCATGACGGAATCTGTTTCGAGCGGGTCGACCCGTCAGAGGAAGAATAAGACACTGCAATATAGAAATATCAAGAAATCCTAGGGTTATAGTGAGATTGTGAGAGAGACATTCCATTTATATTTCTTACTAAAACGTCTCACGAAATCCACATTAATAGAAAATCCACTCAAACTGTCAAATTTTTGAATACCACAAAATTATTTTTTTCGTCATTTAAAGTCCTGATTGAATACCACCGGATTTGGATAGACTTTAATTTAATCTTTTAAAATCTTAATCGAATATCACGTGACTTTTTTTTTAATCCTTTCAAGTCTTAATTGAATACTAATGAAATTTTTTGTCCAAAAATAATCCATTAAAATACTTTAAATTTTCAATCCAATACACCCTTTTAGAGTGAAAAGAGAAAAAATATTGTGAGGTACAATACAACTATACAAGTAATTTTTTTTTATATCTTTTTTTGGTGTAAAGTTTTGGGTTTGTTTGATTCTCTTTTACTACAGTCCGTAGCAATAGAAAAATGAAGCCTCAAAGTGAGTCATGAATTAATGGGATAAGACTTTGTTAGTGGGCTGTTTAACTATATACCAATTTGGCCCATAAATTAATGGAGGGTAAGTCTAGTTGGCCCACAAGCATGTGATAACTGAGGACCCGTTCTTGTTGTACGGCACAAAGAATTTTTTTTAGCATTGCTCAATTAATTTTCGTGTCTCATTGATAACTACTCAATATTAAAAATGCTATATATAAATAGTCTTGAGTTTATGTAAAAGCAAAAAAAGGATATAAGATTAACAAAACTTTAAATGTTCTTCTTGTTGCTTTCTTTACTTTAAGGATGAAGTAGGCTTGACGCTAGCAACTTGTAAGGACCTGTTATCTTATAAATATAAACTATTTACAAAGGTTATGTACTTCGTGACATAACGTTACATAATATCACTCCTAACTTACATCATTGGCAACATAAAATTCTAATTAAGACAAAAAAAAATAAGTATAGCAATTTTTTTCAAGTTATTATCTCTTACTTAATGCACCTGCTGCTTAACATGATATTAAAATAACATATGTATGATTACCAAAAAAAATAAAAAAATAACATATGTATTATTAAATGATTGTAGCTTAATTAGCACATGGAAGTTGAGCAGGTGAGATGAAAGCATGTATTCGGTACTTCACATTACCATCTTCGGGAGAGGTTTAAAGCCTTAATCCTGAATCGTCCGGAACAAGATTATCTCCTGAACCTTTCGATTACAAATAGCCCAATATGGGGGGCGGGGGGGGAGGTGTGATAATTACTATACAGGTACCAAACACAGCTATGGTGAAGACCAAGACTATGAGAGGTGTTCCCATGCATCAATGAAATATAAAGAGTGAGGGTGTGGTTAATGGTTGTGAAGGCTCTTTATATGGGCATGGTAACGGCTCATGAGTTAAAGATCCTATCAAGTGGCGAGGAAATGGGTATTTATAGGCCTCCAATCTAGTAGAAGGGTGTATCAAGTCAACTGTTATGGGGGAAATCAAAGTAGCTTGGCCTAATTGGGATAGGACTTCTTGCAACTGTTGCCATGCTGACAACAGCTACTACGGAGAGAAAGGTGAGGGAGAGCATTTCAATGTAACAGGTTGGGTACATGTGGAGACAAAAGGGGAGGGAGGAGTCTTCCGAGGTAAGCCACTTTAATGTCTTATGTTGGGAAGCTGGTCTGCTCTATAGGTGTTGGTAGTGATGCTAGTAAAGTTGGTCATTTATGGCTGAGGTGGCTTGGGCCTGCATTACCGGGCTGGTGGATTGGACCGGCAAGAACACCTTTCATGAAAGATATTTGTGATTTATATATATATATATATTGAAATTATTTCTCAAGTTGCTGAAGGTCACAAGTTCGATTCTCACCGCCCCCACTTTCGGGTGGAATTAAGAAAAGTACAAGGCAGATAAAAAAATGGGCTTATGCAGCACAAATCATACCAATAATAGGCTTGTGTCATATCCACTTAAGGTTTTTGGTTGAAGTGGTTCTTTACTATGGTGTCAGAGCTTCGGTGACCATGAGGTCACGAGCTCGATCCTCACCGCCCCCCACTTTTAGGTGAAATTAAGAAAAGCACAAGGCAGACTAAAATTTGGGCTCGTGCAACACAAGGCAGACCAATAATTATCCACGCTTCAAGCTCAAAGGGCTCTTGCGTGCGGGGGTGTGTTAAAAAATAATATAAATAATTAAAAAGGCTCTCACCCAACACCTTAAGATTTTCGGTTGAAGTGGTTCTTTATTTGATATCAGATTTTAGTGACCACGAGATTAAGGTTTTCGGTTGAAGTAATTCTTTATTTGGTATCAGATATTTAGTGACCACGAGGTTGCGAGTTCAATCCTTATTGGTTACCGCCCCCACTTTCGGGTGGAATTTATTTATTCTTCATATTGCTTTTATCCACCGAACGTCCAACAATTTAAGAAATGATAACTCTTATATATCTTTTACTCTCAATAGTTAATATAAAATAATGCATATACTTTCACATAAGCTTAATTTTTTTGAAGAGCTGATTGATTGCATTACATTTATCCAATTAATGCCACTTGCTGACTCATGAAAATGAACGTGGTGGGTGGACAGTGATTTATTTTTTCTTTAATGGCTGAACGTCTTGGAATTAATTGCACCTGTTGTAATTATCTTTGAGAGGAGAAAAGTTATAGTGAACCCGGTGCATAAA
>JAVKPL010013489.1:0-74475 GCA_032173675.1 Gastrolobium villosum | reverse complement strand
TATACCAATTTCACTTACTAACATATCCATTCGTGGAGCAGTCAACATTGCACCCACAACCTCAGCCTAAGGACCGGCATTGGTGCTCCAGGGTTGTCACGAAGGCATCTTATACTGACCACACATTGAACACGAAGAAATGGGTTGATCAGGCCCAAACTAATGAATCACATGTGTAGCAGTCAATAAGAGTCTACGTACAACTATACAGCACTCACCTCAATTACACAATCATCAGAGTTCCCTAAAGAAACTGCTCTGATACCATAAAATGTAACAGTCCGTTACGTACCGGTATTGTTAACATTGATTATGATATTAAGCGCAGTTACAATCACAGCGTTTCATTTATAAAATACGGGTAAACTTTTTTTTTCTTTTTAACATCTTTTACAACATTTAAAAGCACTGTGATCATAACTCAAAACTTATTGCGGAATGATTAATACCAAAGCCTAATACCATACACTTTTTTGTTTAGAGGATGCCAAGTGACTCCCATAAACCAACAAGGCAAAAACTCGTTCTATCCATTTTTTATCACTAAATGTCTTAACCATTTTATTTACTCCAAAAAATTTTAAACCTATCAAATGCTTCTCATTTATTAGTATGTTATAGATTTCTTCGTTAGCTAAGCGTGGTTTCAAACTGCGCACAATTTGGAGCTCTATAGCTCGAGTTATGCCAATTTTACTAACTCATTTTTTTTTTCGCACGACAGGGCGCTTAAGCCCCAACTTGGGCGCTTAAGCCCCCAGCGACAGAGGGTTTTTCCCACTCACAGGTGCATCAGGGCGCTTAAGCCCCATTTGGGCGCTTAAGTCCCCTCAGACAGCTTCCTGCACTTGTGCAGGAACCACTCCAGGGCTGAGTTCCCGACCTTCTACCGCCTCATTTCTAACTCCAATTAACCCCAAATTTTGACATGACATAGAGGGTAACTCCACCTTCAAAATGGTGTAAGACCCAATCCTATTGGACCACAGTGGAGGGAGATACGTTCTCCCAAAGTTTGCTAAAAACATGCCAATTCCCCGAAAATTGGCCAGAGTTCCCTTTGTTTTTACAACAATCCCCAATCTTGCTAATGCAACCTAAAACACATATAGGTATATAAATTCACATGGGTGGCACACACAAGGACCAACAACGCCTTGGGGCACTTACAACCCATCACAGTCCATTTACATGTACAATATTCATAGATTTCAATCACCAAAGTTCTATTTCATGCTTTTATTAGTCATACCATTAATCAATTCATAAATTAGGCTTAGAGCCCTTTACATTACATTTACATGCTTCCAATACATCATAGGTGGCTATGGATAGATTCCATGCTCACACAGAATATACATATACATCAAAGTATAGTTATACATGTACAAATGCATGACATTTTCAACATGCACAAGTTCATGGCCTCAATTCAAAACATAAATTCTTATACTAAGTGTATCCAACTGAATCCTCTAACATGTGATGCCTTCCATATGCACCTCATGCTCCACTCTTCCAGGCTCAACCTAACCTGAAATGATGCCCCAAACACGGGGTGAGATATATAAATATATCTCAGTAAACCAAGGGCCCTGGAGGTTTCTCCACCCCATGGCTCACTCAATGTGCAAATATAACATCATATAATATGCATGTAATACAATATCACCCACCAACTGGAGACAACCCGAGAACATCCACTCATGGATTCATGTTCAAGGACTCCATCATATAACTCCCGAGACAATCCTGGCGCCTCTCCCATGGTTGAGAAGACTCCATGGCAATACCCAACCGGAACTCCTCATGAGCCCTATCCGGCGGATGTCCCACGTTTGGATCATCCTGGCGCCGCTCCCAGAGTCGACTCCACGGCAAAACCCGACTGGCATTCTCACAAGGATGAACCCAGCGGATGTCCAAACTCCACACGTCAACTGGCCAGTGACCAAACAATTTTTCATACAATCCAAGCAATATGCACACAAGCACATAATCACACAATGCCATAAACACATAATCCAACCACAACCTTCCACTAGGTGTGGTGGAGCACACAAGGGCTAAACCCCAGTTCCAAAGGTTACCTCAACACCGAGCCAATGCTCCACACGTAAGCTCCAAGCTTACTCCACTTCCATAGCATCCAAGAGAGGCAACCTATACGATCAACAACACCATTACCTCAATAGGTCGAATTACTCATGCCCATCAATCTAGGGGTATTCAATCCAATTCAACACTCATACTCATCATATAATCATATTAAAACATCATACCATTACTTATCAATCCACTTCTTTCACAGTTCAATTTTCACAGATCTTAGGCATCACGTAAGAATCCTAAGTTATGTAAATTTTTTCACCAATAAATTTTATTGCATTTCTAACTCAAATACATCATTCTAAAATATAATCATCTAATGCACAATTTCCATTTGAGCTCTCTAACTACACAAATCATCCCTCACAACTTCAACAAAAAAACCCATTTTTATACATTCATGAAACTCAAAGGAAATCAAGAATTCTTACCACCAATAGCTTGCAAATGTTCCTAGGAGAGATAATCAAGCCTCCTCCCAAGCCAAAGCACCACCAATGGCCCCAAAACTCCACAAATTCGCACAATGGGGTGGAAAAACGATCTCATTATACACTCACTTTCATGACTCCCTCAAGAAGGATAATATACTCACTACCTCACTACAAACAACTTTGGTGTTGGAACTTTATTGATTTGGTGGCTCAAAAGTGTGGAAAAGGGCAAGAAAGTTTCTTGCCCTTGCCTTCCATGGAGGAAAGCACGTGAAGGAGAAGAAGAAAGAAGAAGAAAGAAAAAGAAAGAAAAGAGGGAGAGAGAAAAGAGAGGGAGCGTGAGGGGAAAAGGGGAAAAGTAAGTGGGTTTGGTTTCAGCGGGTCCCACACGCGATTTAAATTTAATCCCTCACCCAATTCCGATCATAAATTCAAAACCTACGTATTTTTCTGGTTCATGACATATTTTTATTTCCTCAAAATACTCATAAAATTTTAACACTTATCGGTACACTCACACCACAGTATTTAACACTTAAAAATCACTATTCATCCATTTTTTCCCAAATTTGCCTACTCACTTAATTTTCCGCCCTGATTCCATTTCCAGCATTATTTTTGTCATATCAAATCTCTAACTCCATTTTTCATGCCTCGGTTTACGTTTTTGGCAAATTACCATTTTGCCTTTTTTGCCCATTTTGGCCATAATTCTCGGATTTTCACTAATCCTTCCCTTTTAAACCCATATTTTATCATAAAAATTCACATTTAATGTTCCGAGGTGTTATAGTAGTGGACGTGTTCCCAACCTTTGAATGGAAATTACTTGGAAAATAAACGAAAGGGGCCATGACTTTCAAATCAAAGTGTATTCGTCTATCCAGCACAAGTGAAAATCAATAGGTTTGATCGAATATTTATACATTATTTTTGGGCTCGCAGATGAGTAAGCCCAATACGATATTATTTTGGGCCCAATATCAAAATTATTATCGTATCGTAATCGTTGATTTTCATCAATTAATGATTATCATTTATTGTGAATTAATACGTAATTAATGAATTTAATTTTTTGAAAATAATAATAGTTAATAGACGAAAATTAACAATTAAAATAAGATAGTAATGTTGATAATAACATTATTTGATAATAATAATATCTTATCCATTATTTCGAATACGCCCCGTACTCTGAATTAGTTTTATAACCAATTTAAAGAGTCAAAACTTAATTTACAAAAAAAAATGTCAAAACTGATGTGAAAATACCTGAGAAAACCAATTTGCCATAATTAGATGTCACGTTAACTTAGAAAAAAAAACTATTCAGCTCCTTGGGGAGGAGTCATTTGCTGCGTCACTCTCTTCAATAGTGTGTCACCGTTTTGTTTCTTTTTCTTTCTATATTGAATTATGTTGTCACTCACATGTCATTTATGAGATAATTATGATGTATTATGTGTTTGTTTCTTTGATTTTGTTTTCTATTTATTTTTATCATTCTGTTTCACTGTTTAGGTTGACAAGGTTTATAAATTGGCTTTTTGACCATTTTATCCTTCATTAATTTATTAATAATCACTTTATCCCTTATTTAAAGTTCCTACCAATCTACCATTTCTTTAATCGTTTAACTTGAAGATTTAATCGATCAAATGGTCAAAACTGAAAAAAAATAGTTGACTTGAAGATTTAATCGATTAAATCTCCCTCTTAATCGATTAAATATCCATCTTAATTGATTTAATCGATTAAAACTTATATTTAATCGATTAAACATCTCAAATGAGCGTGAAAGCATTGATTGAATGAAACAAACACGGTATTGGAGGTTATTTGAATTTTGAATTTAATGTAATAGGAGTTGATTGTGATTTGTATTTAATAGGAGCTGATTGCGTCCTATTAAATACAAAACGCAATCAACTCCTATTAAATACAAAACGCAATCAGCTCCTATTAAATACATTAACAAATATGCTATATTTAATCCTTGTGAAACCCTATGCCATCTCTTTAAATGACATAATTTAAAGGTATAAAAAAAATGACATAACTTATGTTATTCAAAATGACAAACATCAAGCCCAAAAAAAAAAGATTATAAATAAGTGGTCCATTTGAAATTTTTGGATACTCAACAAATATTATAGAGTCCAATTTAATCCCTTAAAAAAAACTCAAAGTGTGATCCTTTTAAGATTCAAATTATGGATATTCTTTAAATATAGATATATCACGATTTCGACCAACTGAGCCTATTTTGGAATTCAGAGGGATTGGAAGTTAACTTTATTTTTATGGGATTAAATTGTGCCCATAATTTTTGTTGAGGATCCAAAAGACATTTTACTCTTTTATTTTTCCCAGAAATTTGTGTCTGCACTTGCATATAACCGTTGCAAAAAGGGGAAGGATATTGTAAAAAAAAAGGGAAGGATATTGTAACAACCAAGTTTTTTTACTACCATATTACTACCAATCAATCTTACCATTAGATCGCTTATGTTGATCCAACGGTTATATGTATTTCCATCTTTGTTTGGTCATGATTTCTCAAATTTAATATTTTATATTTATTTCCACCTTTGTATGGTTATGATTTCCCATTTTTATTGCTTTCACTTTAAATTTGGGGAATCATAACCATACAAAGATAAAAATAAATATAACCGTTGGATCAACATAAGCGATCTAACGGTGAGATTGATTGGTAGTAACATGGTTGTAATACAACTTGGTTATTACAATATCCTTCCCCTATTAAAATTTTTATTTAATATCAAAACGTGTCCCAACATATCGAAATATGACATTTTTTAGAATTAACGTATCATCGTGCCACGTGTCTGTGTCCGTGCATTATAGCCGGATATAAGGTGCGGGCAAGAGCAGTTTTCAAAATTGTTAATTTCTGAAGTGAGCTTAAATTTTTGAGCAAAGTGTTTCTTGTCAATATTTCCATTACCCCGTGTGGTAGTTGTCGAGAATAGCCAATGGGATGACAGTTGACTTGATGTTTTGAGGGCATGTTACGCATTGGTTGCTTTTCTTTTATTGCCTTGGAGGGTACTTCTTGTTTTAAAGATACACGTTCTTGAGTTTTGACCCACACAAGTGTTGGAATAATTCAAAATAGTTAGGAATTAGTTTCTGGTTTGTTATGATTCTGTTCCTACTAGAATTTGTATAGGATAGATTCATAAGGTTGTTTAGATGTTATTCTATAGGATAAAATTAAGAGTTTGTTTCTTTATTAGAGGTAGCTGTTACACAATTTGAAATAATGTTTGTATATAAATTGACCTCTGAGTATGAGGAAAATTATGAATGCGAATGAGAATTCTATATTGGTACTCTTGTTTTGACATGGTATCAGCTTTTTGGTTCTGATCCTACGAATTTCCAGGGAAAAAATTCCTCCATATTTTTTTTTCTCTTTCTTTACGGGTTATACCCACTCCACCCATTTTTTTCTTTTTTCTCTTCAAAAGTAAACCAAACACACATATTCATCTTTCTCTCTCATGGAACAGGAAAACCCCAACAACGAAAACCCCAACCATAACACCGACGCCGTCATCACCCTTCCTCAGCCACCCGCCCCAATCGTGATACACCAAGATAATTCCTCCTTCCCAGTAACCATTATTCTTCATGAAACTAACTTTCCCATATGGTCTCAACTCATGGACCTTCTATCGGTGCTCGCAACAAAGGTGGGTATCTCACCGGTGACACCCCGAAGCCTCCTCCTGACGATCCTTCCTACGGTGGCTGGATTACTGAAAATAAGTGCGTGAAAAGATGACTCATAGATTCTATGAGTCCCTCTCTGATCCCTCGTTTCCTCCGTCTGGACTCCGCATGGGATATATGGGATGCCTGCAAATGGACATTCTATGATGGCTCCGATGAGACATGCTTGTTTGAACTCAACCAAAGGTCTTTCTCCACAAAGCAAAATGGTCGTCCCTTGCCTACATACTACAACGAACTTCTTGAAATTTTCCAGGAGATTGGTCACCGTACCATGTCCCAAGCCACCACCGTTGATGGAGTCGTTCAACTGAACTCTGCCATGGCCCGTCTGTGAGTCCATATTTTCTTAAGTGGTTTGGACTCTGATTTGGATCATCTCCGTGGGGAAATCTTACGCAAGGAACCCAAACTTGACCTTGAGGGTTCCTATGCATTTGTTAGACGGGAAATCACTCAACGTCAATCCATGGATTCTTCTCGGCCCTCCTCAAAATCCACAGCCTTGCTGACTCGTCCTACTCCACGACCTCCTCACCTGCTTCATTCCTCCTCATCTGGAAAATCAGGTAATCTGGTTTGTTCTCATTGTGGTATGATTGGTCATTCCAAGCATCATTGCTTCGAATTAATCGGCTATCCAGATTGGTGGGATCCCACCAAACAGCCTCGGCGGAAACCCACCACAGCTGTCTCCTCTGCTTCTGCCACCCCAACGGTCAGCTTTGCACACCAGGGCTCATCCCTTGCTTTCTCTGTGTTGTCTATATGATACCGGAGCTTCATATCATATGATCCGAGACTCCTCTATGTTAGACAATTTTTGTCCCTAACCTCAACCCTTTATTTCCACGGCAAATGGAGGGCAATCCCCTGTCACTGGCCAGGGGTCTCTTTCTCTCTCTCCTTATTTACATCTTGATTCAGTCTTAGTTGTGCCCTCTTTGGAGTTCAATTTGCTTTCTGTTTTCCAACTAACCTATTCTTTGCATTGCTCTGTCATATTTTGGCCTACTCACTGCATATTTCAGGACATCTCCACCAAGAAGACAATTGGCTGTGGTGTTAAAAGAGGAAGCTTATATTTTCTGGACTTGCATTGGACGAATGATCACTCTCCTGCTCGTGCTTGTTCTACCTTGACTGCTGATGAAGCCCGCATAACCATTTGGCTTTGGCATAGAAGATTAGGACACCCTTCCTTTAGCTATTTAAAAAAATTGTTCCCCAGTTTATTTTCACAACCATTTGCCTTTGTGTGTGAAATGGCTAAAAGCCATCGTATCCCTTCCTTCCCAAGCATCAATAAAAGTACTCTTCCATTTCAAGTAATTCACTCAGATATATGGGGCCCTGCCCGCATCACTTCATTTTCTAAAGCTTACAATTTCATTAATTTTATTGACGAATTCTGTCGAATGACTTGGGTTTCTCTGCTGCGAAAAAAGTGATGCTTTTACTGCCTTCAAACATTTTCATGCCATGGTCACCACACAATACAAGTCTAAAATCCAAGTTATCCAGTCTGACAATGGGGGGAATACTTGTCACACACCTTTACCACCTTCTTGCTTGACCATGGCATCCGTCATCAAACTTCGTGCTCCCACACCCCTCAGCAAAATGGTCTAGCTGAACAAAAAAATAGGCACCTCTTAGAAGTTGTGTGTGCTTCCCTATTTGGCATGAATGTTCCTACAAGATATTTGGGAGAAGCTGTGCATTCCGCTGCCTATATCATCAATCGCACCCCATCAAGTGTCCTTCAATTTAAAACCCCTCACACTGTCCTCCATTCCCATTTTTCTATCCCTTATATGAATAACCTTGTGCCACGCATATTTGGTTGTACTATTTTTGTCCACAATCCTAAAGCATTACGCAGCAAACTCGACCCATGTGCCACAAAATGCATATTTGTTGGATACTCAGCCTCACAAAAAGGGTACCGTTGCTTTGACCCTATTCAACACAAAATCCATGTCACCCTAGAAGCTTCTTTTTATGAGGAGGAGCCCTTTTTTATCTCAGGGGGAGTCCTTGGCCCTTCTCCTCAGGGGGAGACATCACCAAAGGTTTTTGGAGGAAAAGTACCTGTTGAAGAAGAACTTTATGCTGAAATCCCAGCACCACTATTACTGCTGCCCCAAGCATGTGACACAGATATAAGCTCACCTCCTTTAACATCACAACCGGAAATGTTCACTAGAGATGTTCCTGATCCTGCACAACAGCCATCACCCGAGGTATGTTCTCAAAATACATCTATTAATTCCTCTCCTGCTACTTCTCCATATTCTCCTGCCCAACAAGTTAGATGCTCTGCCCGACCCAACAAAGGTGTCCCTAAGACACTATATGAACCTGACCCCAAAGCAAAAGCCAAATACCCTATAAGCAACTATGTGTCTGCTCATAGGATATATGGATCATATGCTTTAGCTGTAAATCAATTATCATCTGTACATTTTCCTAACAATACACAGGAAGCTTTGGCAAATCCAAATTGGAAAGAAGCTATGGATGTTGAAATAGAAGCTCTCAAAAAAAATTCAACATGGGATCTTGTTCCTTTGCCGCAAGGAAAAAAAGCAATCGAATGTAAGTGGGTATTCAACCTGAAACTCAAAGCTGATGGAACTACTGACAGGTACAAGGCAAGACTAGTTGCCAAAGGATTTACACAAAAGTACAGGATAGATTATCAAGACACTTTTGCTCCGGTAGCCAAATTAAATACTATTCGGATACTTCTATCACTGGCAGCAAACCGTGACTGGCCCTTCAAGCAATTTGACATGAAGAATGCTTTTTTGAATGGAGAATTAGAAGAAGAGGTCTATATGGAGCTTCCACCTGGACTAAATCTGCAAACCAGAGCAAAACGTCAAGTATGCAAGCTAAGAAAGGCTCTATATGGGTTGAAACAATCTCCTAGAGCATGTTTTGGAAGGTTCTCACTAGCCATGAAGAATTTCAGATACAAACAGAGCAATGCTGATCACACTCTCTTTATAAAATACCAGAAATGAAAGGTAACTGCATTAAGTGTTTATGTAGATGATATGATTTTGACTGGGGATGATTATTGCGAAATAAAAAAATTAGAAAAATACCCGAGTTCTGAATTTGAGATGAAGGATCTAGGACAACTTAGATATTTTTTGGGCATTGAAAAATCAAGATCTTAGCAGGGCATATTTCTCTCTCAAAGGAAGTATACTATGGATCTTTTAAATGAAATTGGAATGCGGGCCTGCAAACCAGTTGAAACACCAATTGAAATGAATCATAAGTTAGGCATTTATCCAGATCAAGTTGCTACTGACATTAGTAGATATCAAAGATTAGTTGGAAGGTTAGTATATCTATCATAAACTAGGCCAGATATATCTTATGCAGTAAGTGTAGTTAGTAGATTTATGCACTCTCCAAGTATAGATCATATGGAGGCAGTTTATCGGATTTTGAGGTATTTAAAGGGAGCTCCAGGAAAAGGACTGTTGTTCTCTAAAAATAATTCATCATCTGTTATTGGCTTCAGTGATTCAAACTGGGCAGGAGACAAAACGACACGACAGTCAACTTCTGGTTATTTTACATTTGTGGAAGGAAATCTTGTCACATGGAGAAGCAAAAAATAGAAAGTGGTGGCTAGATCAAGTGCAGAAGCTGAGTATAGAGGTATGGCTCAAGGCGTATGTGAGTTGCTATGGATTAGAAGTGTTCTCAAAGACATGGGAATTAATTGCAAACAGCCAATGGATCTTCATTGTGACAACAGTGCAGCAATTGCAATTGCTCACAATCCAATTCAACATGATAGAACTAAACATGTTGAAGTGGACAGACACTTCATAAAGGAAAACTTGGATCAAGGTATTATTAACTTTCCATTTGTTAGATTCGAAGACCAACTTGCAGACGTCCTAACTAAAGTAGTGTCAGGAAAAGTACTTCAAGAAGCAACAACCAAGTTGGGCATGATTGACATCTTTGCTCCAACTTGAGGGGGAGTGTTGGAATGTCTAAATTCAAAATAGTTAGGAATTAGTTTCTGGTTTGTTATGATTCTGTTCCTACTATAATTTGTATAGGATAGATTCATAATGTTGCTTAGATGTTATTCTATAGGATAAAATTAAGAGTTTGTTTCCTTTATTAGAGGTAGCTGTTACCCAATTTGAAATAGTGTTTGTATATAAATTGACCTCTGAGTATGAGGAAAATTATGAATGAGAATGAGTACTCTATATTGGTACTCGTGTTTTGACAACAAGCTTATAGGTAAGTTGTTGACTGTTATATACCCGTTTCTGCCTTTTGTGTAATAGCCCGTTGTACACCGGTATTGTTAACATTGATTATGATATTAAGCGCAGTTACAATCACAGTGATTAGGTTAATTAAATTACGGGCAAATTTTTCTTTTAACATATTCCTTTTCTTTTACATCAATACATTCTCTGTAATCAATTAAAACCACACTATAATTGTAAATGCCATTTGCGGAATCATACACTTTCTACATCATAAATCTTTCTTTTTATTCAATTCACTTAATCTCACCATCTTACTCTCTCATTTTACCAAGTTATAGTCCTTTACGTTGTCTACGCGTGGTTTCCAACCACGAATCATTTGGAGTTCTACCCCTCAAGTTAAGCCCCTTTCTTTTAGTCTAGAAAAACTGAATTTTCGAAAATTACACTGTGGTAATCGATTACCAGTGGGTGGTAATCGATTACCACCTGTCAAAAATGAGGCAGTAGCCAATTTTCTCATTCCTCTGTTCTGGTAATCGATTACCAACTCTTGGTAATCGATTACCTCACATGGTAATCGATTACCAAAGGCCAGTAATCGATTACCAGTGCAGACAGTAGCCAATTTTTCGTCCCCTGTTGCATGGTAATCGATTACCATGCCTTGGGTAATCGATTACTATGCAGCAAAATGACAGATTACAGCATTTTAAGCCCCAAAAAGGGTGTGTAATCCATCCCCTAACCCCTTGGTACTCCACATGACACATGATCATGTCCTAATGTTGGCTCTAGGCCCTTCCATCATGCATTTTCCTTAAGTTTAACATCATTTACAAGGTTCTCAAATAATGGCCATTTACATGCAACTATGGACCATTTTTACAACAATACTCATCAAGACTTCAAGGCTATGAATGTGGCAATGGACAAGTCCCATGCTCACTCAAACTATACAGTTATCCAAGCCATGAATAATAAAACATAAACAAGACTTAGCATATGACCATGAACACTAACAAAAGCATGGAAATAACATCATGCAATATGTTCATGACCTAAGTCTCAAGATACTAATGGTATGCTATGTGCACTCCATAAACTCCTCCAAAAAGCCATGCAATCCCAATGCACCGCATGCCAATCCAACGTCCACTACACGGGCTTCTTGCCCGAAGCTCCTCCCGACTCATAGTGACCTGAAATGTGGTCCCCCAAACACGGGGTGAGATATACGGATATATCTCAGTAAACCAATGGAGCTAGAGGCTCTCTCCACTCCATGGCTCACTAAAATGTATCAAAATGACATAATATGGCATGCAAGTAAGACAATATCACCATCCATCTGGAGACACCCAAGAACATCCACTCATGGATTCATGTTCAAGGACTCCATCATATAACTCCCGAGACCGTCCTGGCGCCTCTCCCATGGTTGAGAAGACTCCATGGCAATACCCAACCGGAACTCCTCATGAGCCCTATCCGGCGGACGTCCCACGTTTGGATCATCCTGGCGCCGCTCCCAGAGTCGACTCCACGGCAATACCCGACTGGCATTCTCACAAGGATGAACCCAGCGGATGTCCAAACTCCACTCGTCAACTGGCCAGTGACCACACAATTTTCACACAATACAAGCAATATGCATACCAGCACACAATCACATCATGTCATCACCACATAATCCAACCACAACTTTCCTCTAGGTGTGGTGGAGCTCACTAGGGATTAAACCCAAGTTCCAAGAGTTTACCTTAACACGAGCAATACCGTTCCAAACGTATGCTCCAAATCAACTTTTCACAACTCCAACCGTGTGAGGCACCCTACAACAATCATCAAATCCAAATTACACCAAAACTCATTTTTCATGAAAATTCCTCAAATTCCTCTAAGTTAAAAACCTATATTTTTCACCAAAAATTAACATAGCATTTCTAGCTTACACACATGATTCTAAGGCCTTTTCATCTAATAGCATTTTTCCATTTGGGCTCTCTATCATCATACATCTAAAATCAAAGCTTTGAACACAAATTCATAGATCTAAGAAATCAACCATCAAAAGACCACAAATATACTTACAATGTGTAGTATGATCACCACCAAGGCTTCACTAAACCATTTGAAGATCAAAACCCCAAGAAATCTCCAAAAATCATAGTGGGTCGAATCTGAGTTGCTCAAAAACGCGGCCAAAGAGATGGATTCAAGGCTTCTAAGTGTTACCAATGGCTTTGGAAGGTTGTTTACGATAGATTTCAACACCAAAATCAAGCGATTCTGTGGAGAAACGAAGAAATGGGAAGAAATGGAAGAAATGGTGAAAATGGTGTTCTTGGCTCCTTTTGGCAGGGGCTGTGCGCGAGGGTGAGAAGGAAAAGAGGAGGAAAGAAGAAGAAAACGAGGGTGGGGCCAAGTGACTTCGGTCACACGGGTCCCACACGCGATCTAACTTTAACTCCGATAAAATTTCCGATCACAAATCCTTAATCTAAATATTTTTCCAGTCCATGACATATTTTTATTTCTCCAAAATATTGATAAAAATTTCACACCTATCGGTACACTCACACCTCAGTATTTTAACACTAAAAATTCACTATTCATCAATTTTCCCCAAATTTGCCTATTTACTCAATTTTCCGCCCTGATTCCATTTTCAGCATTATTTTTGTCATTCTAAATCTCTAACTCAGTATTTTTGCCTCATATCACACGGTTGGCAATTTACCATTTTGCCCTTTTTGCCCCTTTTGGCCATAAACCTTGGATTTTCACTAATCCATCAACTTTCTTTTCACAATATAATATAAAAATTCATATTTAAATATTCGAGGCGTTATATTCACCCCACCTTTTTGAAATTTTGTCCGCAAAATTAAATCATACCTGCTCGCTAACTCAGGATACAGCCGGAGAATCTCGTCCTCCCGCTCCCAAGTAGCCTCCTCAAGTGTGCGGCCTTCCCACTGAATCTTCAGCATGGGAATCGCTTTACTTCTCAATCGCTTTTCACTGCGATCCAATATAGCAATAGGACCAATGGGAGTCTTCAAGTTCTCCCTGATTTCAATATTATCCGGCATCACAACATGTGACTCATCCGGAACATAACGTCGCAACTGCGACACATGAAAAACATCATGTAAATTTGACAACTGCGGGGGTAAGGCAAGCTGATAGGCCACCAATCCTACTCTTTTCATAATCTGATATGGCCCAATGAATCGTGGACTCAGCTTCCTCACACCCAACGCACGGCCAACACCTGTGACCGGCGACAAACGTACAAAAACATGGTCACCTTCCTCGAATTCCAGCGGTCTATGCTTATTGTCATAGTAACTTTTCTGCCGATTCTGTGCCTGTTTCAATTTTTCTCTAATCATTTCAATTTGCACTGTTGTTTCCTGCACAAAATCCGGACCAAATCTTTCTTTATCGCCTACCTCAGTCCAACAAGTGGGCGTACGACACCTCCTGCCATATAAAACCTCATATGGTGCCATACCCAGACTGGAATGAAAACTGTTGTTATAAGAAAATTCCACCAATGGTAAGTACCTATCCCAGGCATTACCCTGTTCCAGTGTGCAAGCTCTCAGCATATCCTCAAGTGTCTGTATGGTCCTCTCAGTCTGACCATCAGTCTGCGGGTGATAAGCAGTGCTCAGTCTAAGCTGAGTGCCAAAAGCCTGCTGCAAGGCTCCCCAAAATCGCGAAGTAAACTTCGGGTCCCGATCACTAACAATGCTAATCGGTATCCCATGGAGTCTAACAATCTCCTTTACATAAAGTGTAGCCAACTTCTCTGTGGTGTAATCCACTCGTACTGGTAGAAAATGTGCAGACTTCGTGAGTCGGTCCACAATAACCCAAATTGAATCATAACCAGCTTGAGTTCGTGGCAATCCCACAACAAAATCCATTGAAATACTTTCCCATTTCCATTCAGGTATATCCAGCGGCTGAAGTAATCCAGCAGGTTTCTGATGCTCTATTTTCACTTTCTGGCACACCAAGCACTTAGATACGTACTCGGCAACATCCCTCTTCATCCCAGGCCACCAGAACTTCACTTTCAAATCTTGGTACATCTTTGTGGCACCTGGGTGGATAGCATATTGACCCTTATGGGCCTCAGTCATAACTTCCTCTGCAAGTTCCCTGGGCACAACAATCCTGCCCTGATATAATAATAACCCTTGTTCATTAACAGATATGCCACTCTGGCCTTTCAAATACTTTATACTTTCATTTCTGATTTGAGTCTCCTTAATCTTCTCGTGCAATTCGTTCTCAATCCGAGTCAACTCCATATCACACATTCTTCCTGCAAAGAAATCCGTTATTTTCATATCACGGAATTGCTCAATCACTTCATTGTCCCACATCATCATATGAGATAAGTTGACAGACTTCCTACTCAATGCATCTGCCACAACATTAGCCTTTCCCGGGTGATATTTCAGCTCAAAGTCATAATCCTTCAAGAATTCAACCCATCTACGCTGCCTCATATTCAGCTCCTTCTGATCAAACAAATATTTCAAGCTTTTATGGTCGCTGAACACAACAAATTTCATCCCATATAGAAAATGCCTCCAGATTTTCAAGGCAAACACAATAGCAGCCAATTCCAAGTCGTGCGTCGGATAATTTTCTTCATGTGGCCTTAACTGCCTAGACGCATATGCAATAACTTTTCCTTCCTGCATCAGTACGCTCCCTAAACCTTTCTTAGAAGCATCACAATATAATACAAACTCACCCTCCGGATCAGGCAAAGTTAACACCGGAGCAGTGGTCAATTTCTCTTTAAGTAGCAGAAAACAGTCCTCACATTCCTGGGTCCACACAAAAGGAGCATCCTTTCGTGTCAATCGAGTCAACGGTAGAACCATTGCAGAAAATCCCTGTATAAACCGGCGATAATAGCCAGCAAGCCCCAGAAAACTTCTAATTTCAGTTACAGTCTTAGGTCTTTCCCAGTCACTCACCGCTTCAATCTTGCTTGGATCCACTGCAACACCGCTTGCAGAAATAACATGACCCAAAAATTGCACCTCAGACAACCAGAATTCACACTTAGACGGTTTAGCATACAGTTTCTTGTCTTTCAACACCTGCAACACAGTCCTCAAATGGTCCATGTGCTCCTCCTTACTCTTAGAGTAGATCAAAATGTCATCAATAAAAACAATTACAAACTGGTCCAAAAACGGTTTGAAAATGCGGTTCATATAGTCCATGAACACCGCCGGGGCATTAGTAAGCCCGAAAGGAATCACTTGATACTCAAAATGTCCATATCTGGATCGGAAAGCTGTTTTAGGTACATCCTCCGGTTTAATCCGAATCTGGTGATATCCGGACCGGAGATCAATCTTTGAAAATACACAGGCACCCCTCAACTGATCTAATAAATCATCAATACGCGGTAATGGGTACCGGTTCTTAATAGTCACTTTATTCAGCTGTCGGTAGTCAGTGCACAATCTCATGCTACCATCCTTTTTCTTTACAAATATCACCGGTGCTCCCCACGGGGACACACTCGGCCTAATAAAATTTTTCGCAGATAGTTCTTCAATGTGTTTCTTCAGCTCAGCCAACTCAAGTGGCGACATCCGGTATGGAGCCAGAGAGATCGGCCCCACACCAGGCAATAAATCAATCGAGAATTCAATCTCTCTCTCAGGTGGGAATTCCGGTATCTCATCCGGAAATACGTCCTCAAACTCATTAACAACTGGAATAGTAGAAATCTCTTCCTTTTTATCACCTACCAATCCGCCCAACAAGACATAACCCAAATCTCCAGCCTTCAAGGCTTTCACAGTTTGACTTACAGACAAATACAGAGACGGACAAACAGACGGCCTCTCGTGAGATAGCAACAACCTCTTCCCGCAACAATCAATCATTGCGCAGTTCCGAGACAACCAATCCATCCCCAAAATTAAATTGACAGAGGCCAGGGGTAAGATAATTAAATCAATGGTGTAACCCCTGCCTAAATAAGTGAACTTCACATCTTCACAGATCCAAGACGATTCACTAACCTCTCCTGTAGCAGTAGTAATACGCATCGGAGGAACCATCCGTGTTACCTTTAAGTCCAACGCCTTAGCCACATAGTCCGCCACAAATGAATGTGTCGCTCCCGAATCAAACAACACAGATAAATCAACATTAGAGAGAAAAATTATACCTTTAACCAAATTCGGAGCCTTTTCAGTACGTTGCGCATTAGTAGTATAAACTCGTCCCACAGTAGGAACAACAGCAATAGGAGCAGCAGTAGTAGTAGTAGCTGGCGGCAAGGCCTGCAGATTCGCAGCCTGCCCCGAAGAAGATGTACAATTTCTAGCAAAGTGGCCACTCTGACCACATCTAAAACAATTCGACGTACCAGCACCACATACACCTCTGTGGTATTTCCCACACTTCCCACATTGTGGGGTAAAATATCTGTTCGAAGCACCACCACCACCAGTATTTCCACCCCTCTTGAACTGACTAGGAGGCTGCCTCACATGCAACCCCCTACCTCTATTATTATTATTGAAACCTCCCCTGTTAGTATTACCAGAAGGACCAGGTGTCCTCTTAACATCTAGATCTTTTGTCGAATCAGATTTTGGATACCTTCCATAAACAGTCTCGACCCTCTTACATTGGGTCACCAAATCAGCAAAGTTCCTCACCGCAGTATTAGACATTCTCTTTGCAATCTTCTCACTCAGCCCTCTTTGAAATTTAGCTGACAAGAACTCAGGAGTAGGTAGAGTACCTCCATAATTAGCAAACTTCACGAGCTCATTAAATTTTGCCACATAGGCATCCACAGTCATAACTCCCTGTACCAGATTATCAAATTCACCTTGCTTAGCCTCCCGAACATCGCGGGGAAAATATTCTTCATGAAACAATCCTTCAAACAAGGTCCAAGTAAGAACCTCACCCTGAATAACAAATGGGCGAGACACATTGTCCCACCACTCTTGGGCATCACCCTCCAGCATATAGACCGAATACAATAACTTTTGTGGATCTTGGCATCTCATAACTTGAAAAATCTTATCCATACCCCTCAACCAAGCAGTGACCTCCTTTGGGTCCCTTGACCCCATAAATGCGGGTGGCTTATGTTTCCTAAAAGATATGAGCCTACGCTCATCGTCAGCATTATCAAGCACCTGCCCAGCAGCCCCAGTAGATTGGGCAACAGATGACGGATCAGGAACATAACTAGGGTCAGTAGTAGTACGATGACTAGCCTCACCAGTGTGGTGACTAGCCCCACTCTCCCCCTGTTGAGGAGTAACAGATGGCGTCGGTGTAGGAGTCACCGTAGCCGTGTGTGGAGGTGTATTTTCCCTCCTAGGACGACCTCTATCCGCCCTCATCTCAGCCATAAAGGCCTGCATCATATCCTGATTAGCTTTCATCAGGTTCTCAGTCATATTTCTATTTGCAGCCGTTTCCGCCTGCAGAGCATTCAGCTGCAGTGACCGGATCCGGTGGCAAAGGACCTGCACCACGTGCCCCACGGCGACCTCGTGCCCTACTCATGATATCTGTACATGTAACACAAAGGAATGAGTTGATCAGACCCACACTGAGGAATTACATATACATTAATCATAAATAGTTCACAGATAGCTATGACACACAAGATACATCATACACAAACAATCAGAGTTCCCTAAGCAAAACTGCTCTGATACCATAAAATGTAACAGCCCGTTGTACACCGGTATTGTTAACATTGATTATGATATTAAGCGCAGTTACAATCACAGTGATTAGGTTAATTAAATTACGGGCAAATTTTTCTTTTAACATATTCCTTTTCTTTTACATCAATACATTCTCCGTAATCAATTAAAACCACACTATAATTGTAAATGCCATTTGCGGAATCATACACTTTCTACATCATAAATCTTTCTTTTTATTCAATTCATTTAAACTCACCATCTTACTCTCTCATTTTACCAAGTTATAGTCCTTTACGTTATCTACGCGTGGTTTCAAACCACGTATCATTTGGAGTTCTACCCCTCAAGTTAAGCCCCTTTCGTTTAGTCTAGAAAAACTGAATTTTCGAAAATTACACTGTGGTAATCGATTACCAGTAGGTGGTAATCGATTACCACCTGTCAAAAATGAGGCAGTAGCCAATTTTCTCATTCCTCTGTTCTGGTAATCGATTACCAACTCTTGGTAATCGATTACCTCACATGGTAATCGATTACCAAAGGCCAGTAATCGATTACCAGTGCAGACAGTAGCCAATTTTTCGTCCCCTGTTGCATGGTAATCGATTACCATGCCTTGGGTAATCGATTACTATGCAGCAAAATGACAGATTACAGCATTTTAAGCCCCAAAAAGGGTGTGTAATCCATCCCCTAACCCCTTGGTACTCCACATACCACATAATCATGTCCTAATGTTGGCTCTAGGCCCTTCCATCATGCATTTTCCTTAAGTTTAACATCATTTACAAGGTTCTCAAATAATGGCCATTTACATGCAACTATGGACCATTTTTACAACAATACTCATCAAGACTTCAAGGCTATGAATGTGGCAATGGACAAGTCCCATGCTCACTCAAAATATACAGTTATCCAAGCCATGAATAATAAAACATAAACAAGACTTAGCATATGACCATGAACACTAACAAAAGCATGGAAATAACATCATGCAATATGTTCATGACCTAAGTCTCAAGATACTAATGGTATGCTATGTGCACTCCATAAACTCCTCCAAAAAGCCATGCAATCCCAATGCACCGCATGCCAATCCAACGTCCACTACACGGGCTTCTTGCCCGAAGCTCCTCCCGACTCATAGTGACCTGAAATGTGGTCCCCCAAACACGGGGTGAGATATACGGATATATCTCAGTAAACCAATGGAGCTAGAGGCTCTCTCCACTCCATGGCTCACTAAAATGTATCAAAATGACATAATATGGCATGCAAGTAAGACAATATCACCATCCATCTGGAGACACCCAAGAACATCCACTCATGGATTCATGTTCAAGGACTCCATCATATAACTCCCGAGACCGTCCTGGCGCCTCTCCCATGGTTGAGAAGACTCCATGGCAATACCCAACCGGAACTCCTCATGAGCCCTATCCGGCGGACGTCCCACGTTTGGATCATCCTGGCGCCGCTCCCAGAGTCGACTCCACGGCAATACCCGACTGGCATTCTCACAAGGATGAACCCAGCGGATGTCCAAACTCCACTCGTCAACTGGCCAGTGACCACACAATTTTCACACAATACAAGCAATATGCATACCAGCACACAATCACATCATGTCATCACCACATAATCCAACCACAACCTTCCTCTAGGTGTGGTGGAGCTTACTAGGGATTAAACCCAAGTTCCAAGAGTTTACCTTAACACGAGCAATACCGTTCCAAACGTATGCTCCAAATCAACTTTTCACAACTCCAACCGTGTGAGGCACCCTACAACAATCATCAAATCCAAATTACACCAAAACTCATTTTTTATGAAAATTCCTCAAATTCCTCTAAGTTAAAAACCTATATTTTTCACCAAAAATTAACATAGCATTTCTAGCTTACACACATGATTCTAAGGCCTTTTCATCTAATAGCATTTTTCCATTTGGGCTCTCTATCATCATACATCTAAAATCAAAGCTTTGAACACAAATTCATAGATCTAAGAAATCAACCATCAAAAGACCACAAATATACTTACAATGTGTAGTATGATCACCACCAAGGCTTCACTAAACCATTTGAAGATCAAAACCCCAAGAAATCTCCAAAAATCATAGTGGGTCGAATCTGAGTTGCTCAAAAACGCGGCCAAAGAGATGGATTCAAGGCTTCTAAGTGTTACCAATGGCTTTGGAAGGTTGTTTACGATAGATTTCAACACCAAAATCAAGCGATTCGGTGGAGAAACGAAGAAATGGGAAGAAATGGAAGAAATGGTGAAAATGGTGTTCTTGGCTCCTTTTGGCAGGGGCTGTGCGCGAGGGTGAGAAGGAAAAGAGGAGGAAAGAAGAAGAAAAAGAGGGTGGGGCCAAGTGACTTCGGTCACACGGGTCCCACACGCGATCTAACTTTAACTCCGATAAAATTTCCGATCACAAATCCTTAATCTAAATATTTTTCCAGTCCATGACATATTTTTATTTCTCCAAATTATTGATAAAAATTTCACACCTATCGGTACACTCACACCTCAGTATTTTAACACTAAAAATTCACTATTCATCAATTTTCCCCAAATTTGCCTATTTACTCAATTTTCCGCCCTGATTCCATTTTCAGCATTATTTTTGTCATTCTAAATCTCTAACTCAGTATTTTTGCCTCATATCACACGGTTGGCAATTTACCATTTTGCCCTTTTTGCCCCTTTTGGCCATAAACCTTGGATTTTCACTAATCCATCAACTTTCTTTTCACAATATAATATAAAAATTCATATTTAAATATTCGAGGCGTTATATTTTGTAACTCTTTTACTTTTACCATAAAAGCATGTCTTTTCACTCCATCGCCGTCCAACAAAGTACCATTTTCTTTCTTTTACACGAAAATTTCTTTAGACTTAGAAAAGTGAGTAGTTGCAATTTTTTCAATCCACTCTTTTATAGTTAATAGATAATGTCACAAAAATTAATTTTAGGGGATTTTTTATGTTGCATAAAAAAAAATTTCTTCCAGCAAACACACAAGAAAGAGAGTGAAGAAAGAATCGAGGAAAGAAAAAATTTAAAGTGAATCTCATATAAAATTTGTGTTTGCTAAAAAATTGATTTTTTTATTCAACATAAGAAAAACAACCCCCTTATTTTTTATAGTAATGAACTATAAGAATAGTAAAGATTTGCTCCTTCTAGACTTCATATTACCAATAAAAAAATAAACTGCTGCATATATCATTTTTTACCCCCGCACAAAATTGTAGAGAGAAACACTTCATCTTCCTTTTAAATATCGTTACATTCTTCTTTTAAGGCTACGTTAGGTTTAAATTCTATAAGAATTAATTTTGAAATAATAGATGTTTAAAAAATTAATTCGCAAAATGACGTCGTTTTGGTATTGAAATCTTAAAAAATTATAAATATAAAGACTACTATAACTCTGAAATAAATTAAAATTTTAAAAACACCATGATTTTCGCGTGTATTTTCACAAGGAGCTGAAGAGTTTTTTTTTAAGTTAGCGTGAGCTCTAATTATGGCAAATTGGTTTTCTCGGTATTTTCACACAAGTTTTGACTCTTTAATCTGACTTTAGAACTAATTCAGAGAACGCAGCGTATTAGAAATATGGGTTTAGATATTATTATTACCAAATAATGTTACTATCAATATTCTTATCATATCTTAACCGTTAATTTTCGCATATCAAAGATTATTATTTCCAGAAATCAAATTCATTAATTAATTATTAATTCACAATAAATAATAACCATTAATTGATGAAAATCAACTGTTAAGATATGATAATAACATTAATAATAATATTATTTGGTAATAATGATATTTAAACCCTTCCAAAAAATATTGGAAAAAATGTTTCTGCAGTTATTGTAGATAAGTTATTTGCATTTATTCGAAAAAATGACGTCGTCTTATTATTGAAATCCTAAAAATTAAAAAATATAAATACTAATATAACTCTGAAATAAATCAAAATTATAAAAACTCCATGATTTTCTCGGATATTTTCACAAGCAGCTGAATAGTTTTTTTTTTAAGTTAGCGTGAGCTCTAATTATGGCAAATTGGTTTTCTCTAATATTTTAACACAAGTTTTGACTCTTTAATCTGATTTTGTAACTAATTCAGAGAACGCAACGTATTAGAATTAAGGGATTAGATATTATTATTACCAAATAATGTTACTATCAATATTATTATCATATCTTACCCGTTAATTTTCGCATATCAATGATTATAATTTCCACAAATCAAATTCATTAATTAATTATTAAATCACAATAAATAATAACCGTTAATTGATGAAAATCAATTGTTAAGTTATGATAATAACATTAATAATAATATTATTTGGTAATAATGATATTTAAACCTTCCAACAAAATAATTGGAAAAATGTTTGCTTGTGCTATTTCCTATTAAGAGGTTCTAAGTTCACATGAACAAGCTCTGGTCGTATTTGATTTGCTTCACAAGATCTCTCATTTTGCATGATTTGAGCCACCGAGAACTCAAACAGCACCTTCTTGAGCATCCGAGAAGATTTCCCAAGCTTCGACCGCTTGTTCTCATCAATTCTGTATCCAATGCAAGTAACACATTTTCTTCCTTGTGGCATTGACCCCATTGCCCTTATGACACAACTGCGGCAATACTTTGCACCACAAACAATGCAAACCTCCTTCTCAGTGAGACGATTCCCTTTAAGGCACAGATAACAAGAACCTTTCTTCCCAGGTCTCACAGCTTGTGGCTTCGCAGGGAAACTTCCCACTTGAGAATCACCAAACTCCTCATTATCTGTATCTTCCATGTAACTTGACTCAGGATCAAGAAAGGTCACACGCTTGACATGTTTTGGGCTTGGAGTTTCACTATTATGTTCATTTTCCCTGATAGAACAAATCTCTGAAGAACAAGAAAGATAACTAGAACTTGAACCTGATTCTGTGGTGTCAGAATTACTGTTAAACCCTCTGCCATCTCTATGCACATCCAAACTGCCTGTACTCTTATCATGCACATCAAAAGCAGTGTTTGATGATCCAAGTGCACCAGTATCCAAATTTGAAGACACAACAGAATCCTTTTTGTGATGAGTTTTGGAAAGAGGTTGGATAACTGGCACAGAGAAATCATGAGACTGAGAAGGAGCTGAAAGAACCAGTTTTTTGAAAACCCATGAAGCAAAAAGTGCAATATCAGCACCCCATGAATGGAAAACCAGGAAACAAAGAGTAAAAAACTTGGCAATAGAGGGAGAGACATAGAGAGAAAGAGAGAGAATTTTTCCTATGAGAGCGATGATGACTGTGATAAGGAGAGGAGGCAAGAGAAGCAAAGATGGAAGAATAATGGTTGAATTGAATAGGAAAAGCAGAAAGGAGTGAGAAGTAAACAAGTTGACCGAAGTAGAGGGTGAGAGGAAGTTTAAGGCATCGGTAGTGGACGTGTTCCCAACCTTTGAATGGAAATTACTTGGAAAATAAACGAAAGGGGCCATGACTTTCAAATCAAAGTGTATTCGTCTATCCAGCACAAGTGAAAATAAACAGTTTTGATCGAGTATTTATACATTATTTTTGGGCTTGCAGATGAGTAAGCCCAATACGATATTATTTTGGGCCCAATATCAAAGTTATTATCGTATCGTAATCGTTGATTTTCATCAATTAATGATTATCATTTATTGTGAATTAATACGTAATTAATGAATTTAATTTTTTGAAAATAATAATAGTTGATAGACGAAAATTAACAATTAAAATATGATAGTAATGTTGATAATAAAATTATTTGATAATAATAATATCTTATCCATTATTTCTAATACACCCCGTACTCTGAATTAGTTTTATAACCAATTTAAAGAGTCAAAACTTAATTTACAAAATAAAAATGTCAAAACTGATGTGAAAATACCTGAGAAAACCAATTTGCCATAATTAGATGTCAAGTTAACTTAAAAAAAAAAACTATTCAGCTCCTTGGGGAGGAGTCATTTGCTGCATCACTCTCTTCCATAGTGTGTCACCGTTTTGTTTCTTTTTCTTTCTATATTGAATTGTGTTGTCACTCACATGTCATTTATGAGATAATTATGATGTATTATGTGTTTGTTTCTTTGATTTTGTTTTCTATTTATTTTTATCATTTTGTTTCACTGTTTAGGTTGACAAGGTTTATAAATTGGCTTTTTGACCCTTTTATCCTTCATTAATTAATTAATAATCATTTTATCCCTTATTTAAAGTTATCTACCAATCTACCATTTCTTTAATCGTTTAACTTGAAGATTTAATCGATCAAATGGTCAAAACTGAAAAAAAAATAGTTGACTTGAAGATTTAATCGATTAAATCTCCCTCTTAATCGATTAAATATCCATCTTAATTGATTTAATCGATTAAAACTTATATTTAATCAATTAAATATCTCAAATGAGCGTGAAAGCATTGATTGAATGAAACAAACACGGTATTGGAGGTTATTTGAATTTTGAATTTAATGTAATAGGAGTTGATTGTGATTTGTATTTAATAGGAGCTGATTGCGTCCTATTAAATACAAAACGCAATCAACTCCTATTAAATAAAAACGCAATCAGCTCCTATTAAATACATCAACAAATATGCTGTATTTAATCCTTGTGAAACCCTGTGCCATCTCTTTAAATGACATAACTTAAAGGTATAAAAAAAATGACATAACTTATGTTATTTAAGATGACAAACATCAAGCCAAAAAAAAAAAAAAATAAGTGGTCCATTTGAAAATTTTGGATACTCAACAAATATTATAGAGTCCAATTTAATCCCTTAAAAAAAACTCAAAGTGTGATCCTTTTAAGATTCAAATTATGGATATTCTTTAAATATAGATATATCACGATTTCGACCAACTGAGCCTATTTTGGAATTCAGAGGGATTGGAAGTTAACTTTATTTTTATGGAATTAAATTGTGCCCATAATTTTTGTTGAGGATCCAAAAGATATTTTACTCTTTTATTTTTCCAAGAAATTTGTGTTTGCACTTGCACATAACTGTTGAAAATAAATATAACCGTTGGAACAAAAAGGGGAAGGATATTGTAACAACCAAGATTTTTTACTACCAATCAATCTTACCTTTAGATCGCTTATGTTGATCCAACGGTTATATGTATTTCCATCTTTGTATGGTCATAATTTCTCAAATTTAATATTTTATATTTATTTCCACTTTTGTATGGTTATGATTTCCCATATTTAATGCTTTCACTTTAAATTTGGGGAATCATAACCATACAAAGATAAAAATAAATATAACCGTTGGATCAACATAAGCGATCTAACGGTGAGATTGATTGGTAGTAACATGGTTGTAATACAACTTGGTTATTACAATATCCTTCCCCTATTAAAATTTTTATTTAATATCAAAACGTGTCCCAACATATCGAAATATGATATTTTTTAGAATTAACGTATCGTCGTGCCCCGTGTCCGTGTCCGTGCATTATAGCCGGAGATAAGGTGCGGGCTAGAGAAGTTTTCAAAATTATCAATTTCTGAAGTGAGCTTAAAATTTTGAGCAAAGTGTTTCTTGTCAATATTTCCATTACCACGTGTGGTAGTTGTCGGGAATAGCCAATGGGATGAAAGTTGACTTGAAGTTTTGAGGGCATGTTACGCATTGGTTGCTTTTTTTTATTGCCTTGGAGGGTACTTCTTGTGTTAAAGATACACGTTCTTGAGTTTTTACCCACACAAGTGTTGGAATTATTCAAAATAGTTAGGAATTAGTTTCTGGTTTGTTATGGTTTTGTTCCTACTACAATTTGTATAGGATAGATTCATAAGGTTGTTTAGATGTTATTCTATAGGATAAAATTAAGAGTTTGTTTCCTTTATTAGAGGTAGGTGTTACACAATTTGAAATCGTGTTTGTATATAAATTGACCTCTGAGTATGAGGAAAATTATGAATACGAATGAGATTTCTATATTGGTACTCTTATTTTGACATGGTATCAGCGTTTTGGTTATGATCCTACGAATTTCTAAGGAAAAAATTCCTCCATATTTTTTTTTCTCTTTCTTTACGGGTTATACCCACTCCACCCATTTTTTTCTTTTTTCTCTTCAAAAGTAAACCAAACACACATATTCATCTCTCTCTTTCATGGAACAGGAAAACCCCAACAACGAAAACCCCAACCATAACACCGACGCCGTCATCACCCCTCCTCAGCCACCCGCCCCAATCGTGATACACCAAGACAATTCCTCCTTCCCAGTAACCATTATTCTTGATGAAACCAACTTTCCCATATGGTCTCAACTCATGGACCTTCGTATCGGTGCTCGCAACAAAGGTGGGTATCTCATCGGTGACACCCCGAAGCCTCCTCCTGACGATCCTTCCTACGGTGGCTGGATTACTGAAAATAAGTGCGTGAAAAGCTGACTCATAGATTCTATGAGTCCCTCTCTGATCCCTCGTTTCCTCCGTCTGGACTCCGCATGCGATATATGGGATGCCTGCAAATGGACATTCTATGATGACTCCGATGAGACATGCTTGTTTGAACTCAACCAAAGGTCTTTCTCCACGAAGCAAAATGGTTGTCCCTTGCCTACATACTACAACGAACTTCTTGAAATTTTCTAGGAGATTGGTCAACGTACCATGTCCCAAGCCACCACCGTTGATGGAGTCGTTCAACTGAACTCTGCATTGGCCCGTCTGTGAGTCCATATTTTCTTAAGTGGTTTGGACTCTGATTTGGATCATCTCCGTGGGGAAATCTTACGCAAGGAACCCAAACTTGATCTTGAGGGTTCCTATGCATTTGTTAGACGGGAAATCACTCAACGTCAATCCATGGATTCTTCTCGGCCCTCCTCAAAATCCACAGCCTTGCTGACTCGTCCTACTCCACGACCTCCTCACCTGCGTCATTCCTCCTCATCTGGAAAATCAGGTAATCTGGTTTGTTCTCATTGTGGTATGACTGGTCATTCCAAGCAACATTACTTCGAATTAATCGGCTATCCATATTGGTGGGATCCCACCAAACAGCCTCGGAGGAAACCCACCACAGCTGTCTCCTCTGCTTCTGCCACCCCAACACCTCTGGTCACTCCTCCAGCAGCGAACATTGCTCACCAGGGCTCAATTGGTAACTCCCTTGCTTTCTCTGTGTTGTCTAAGAATAATGTGTGGATAATTGATACCGGAGCTTCAGATTATATGATCCGAGACTCTATGTTAGACAATTTTTGTCCCTCACCTCAACCCTTTATTTCCACGGCAAATGGAGGGCAATCCCCTGTCACTGGCCAGGGGTCTCTTTCTCTCTCTCTCTCTCTCTCTCTCTCTCTCTCTCTCTCTCCATATTTACATCTTGATTCAGTCTTAGTTGTGCCCTCTTTGGAGTTCAATTTTCTTTCTGTTTTCCATCTAACCTATTCTTTGCATTGCTCTGTCATATTTTGGCCTACTCACTGCATATTTCAGGACATCTCCACCAAGAAGACAATTGGCTGTGGTGTTAAAAGAGGAAGCTTATATTTTCTGGACTTGCATTGGACGAATGATCACTCTCCTGCTCGTGCTTGTTCTACCTTGACTGCTGATGAAGCCCGCACAACCATTTGGCTTTGGCATAGAAGATTAGGACACCCTTCCTTTAGCTATTTAAAAAAATTGTTCCCCAGTTTATTTTCTACCGTAACTATTTCTGATTTCTCATGTAATGTGTGCGAAATGGCTAAAAGCCATCGTATCCCTTTTTTCCCAAGCATCAATAAAAGTACTCTTCCATTTCAAGTAATTCACTCAGATATATGGGGCCCTGCCCGCATCCCTTCATTTTCTAAAGCTTACTATTTCATTACTTTTATTGACGAATTCTCTCGAATGACTTGGGTTTCTCTGCTGCGAAAAAAAGTGATGCTTTTACTGCCTTCAAACTTTTTCATGCCATGGTCACCACACAATACAATTCCAAAATCCAAGTTCTCCAGTCTGACAATGGGGGGGAATACTTGTCACACACATTTACCACCTTCTTGCTTGACCATGGCATCCGTCATCAAACTTCGTGCTCCCACACCCCTCAGCAAAATGGTCTAGCTGAACGGAAAAATAGGCACCTCTTAGATGTTGTGCGTGCTTCCCTATTTGGCATGAATGTTCCTACAAGATATTGGGGAGAAGCTGTGCATTCCGCTGCCTATCTCATCAACCGCACCTCATCAAGTGTCCTTCAATTTAAAACCCCTCACACTGTCCTCCATTCCCATTTTTCTATCCCTCATATGAATAACCTTGAGCCATGCATATTTGGTTGTACTATTTTTGTCCACAATCCTAAAGCATTACGCAGCAAACTCGACCCATGTGCAACAAAATGCATATTTGTTGGATACTCAGCCTCACAAAAAGGGTACCGTTGCTTTGACCCTGTTCAACACAAAATCCATGTCACCCTAGAAGCTTCTTTTTATGAGGAGGAGCCCTTTTTTATATCAGGGGGAGTCCTTGGCCATTCTCCTCAGGGGGAGACATCACCAAAGGTTTTTGGAGGACAAGTACCTGTTGAAGAAGAACTTTATGCTGAAATCCCAGCACCACTATTACTGCTGCCCCAAGCATGTGACACAGATATAAGCTCACCTCCTTTAACATCACAACCAGAAATGTTCACTACAGATGTTCCTGATCCTGCACAACAGCCATCACCCCAGGTATGTTCTCAAAATACATCTATTAATTCCTCTCCTGCTACTTCTCCAAATTCTCCTGCCCAACAAGTTAGATGCTCTTCCCGACCCAACAAAGGTGTCCCTAAGACACTATATGAACCTGACCCCAAAGCAAAAGCCAAATACCCTATAAGCAACTATGTGTCTACTCATAGGATATCTGGATCATATGCTTTAGCTGTAAATCAATTATCATCTGTACATATTCCTAACAATACACAGGAAGCTTTGGCAAACCCAAATTGGAAAGAAGCTATGGATGTTGAAATAGAAGCTCTCAAAAAAATTCAACATGGGATCTTGTTCCTTTGCCGCAAGGAAAAAAAGCAATCGGATGTAAGTGGGTATTCAACCTGAAACTCAAAGCTGATGGAACTATTGACAGGTACAAGGTAAGACTAGTTGCCAAAGGATTTACACAAAAGTACAGGATAGATTATCAAGACACTTTTGCTCCGGTAGCAAAATTAGATACTATTCGGATACTTGTATCACTGGCAGCAGTGACTGGCCCCTCAAGCAATTTGACGTGAAGAATGCTTTTTTGAATGGAGAATTACAAGAAGAGGTCTATATGGAGCTTCCACCTGGACTAAATCTGCAAACCAGAGCAAAACGTGAAGTATGCAAGCTAAGAAAGGCTCTATATGGGTTGAAACAATCTCCTAGAGCATGGTTTGGAAGGTTCTCACTAGCCATGAAGAATTTCAGATACAAACAGAGCAATGCTGATCACACTCTCTTCATAAAATATCAGAAAGGAAAGGTAACTGCATTAAGTGTTTATGTAGATGATATGATTTTGACTGGGGATGATTATTGCGAAATAAAAAAATTAGAAAAATACCCGAGTTCTGAATTTGAGATGAAGGATCTAGGACAACTTAGATATTTTTTGGGCATTAAAATATCAAGGTCTCAGCAGGGCATATTTCTCTCTCAAAGGAAGTATACTATGGATCTTTTAAATGAAATTGGAATGCTGGCCTGCAAACCAGTTGAAACACCAATTGAAATGAATCATAAGTTAGGCATTTATCCAGATCAAGTTGCTACTGACATTAGTAGATATCAAAGATTAGTTGGAAGGTTAATATATCTATCACATACTAGGCCAGATATATCTTATGCAGTAAGTGTAGTTAGTAGATTTATGCACTCTCCAAGTATAGATCATATGGAGGCAGTTTATCGGATTTTGAGGTATTTAATGGGAGCTCCAGGAAAAGGACTGTTGTTCTCTAAAAATAATTCATTATCTATTATTGGCTTCACTGATTCTAACTGGGCAGGAGACAAAACGACACGACAGTCAACTTCTGGTTATTTTACATTTGTGGAAGGCAATCTTGTCACATGGAGAAGCAAAAAACAGAAAGTGGTGGCTAGATCAAGTTTGTGACAACAGTGCAGCAATTGCAATTGCTCACAATCCAATTCAACATGATAGAACTAAACATGTTGAAGTGGATAGACACTTCATAAAGGAAAACTTGGATCAAGGTATTATTAACTTTCCATTTGTTAGATTCGAAGACCAACTTGTAGACGTCCTAACTAAAGCAGTGTCTGGAAAAGTACTTCAAGAAGCAACAACCAAGTTGGGCATGATTGACATCTTTGCTCCAACTTGAGGGGGAGTGTTGGAATGTGTAAATTCAAAATAGTTAGGAATTAGTTTCTGGTTTGTTATGATTCTGTTCCTACTAGAATTTGTATAGGATAGATTCATAAGGTTGTTTAGATGTTATTCTATAGGATAAAATTAAGAGTTTGTTTCCTTTATTAGAGGTAGCTGTTACCCAATTTGAAATAGTGTTTGTATATAAATTGACCTATGAGTATGAGGAAAATTATGAATGAGAATGAGAATTCTATATTGGTACTCTTGTTTTGACAACAAGCTTATAGGTAAGTTCTTGACTGTTATATACCCGCACTTTTTAAATTCCTTTCACAAAGGTTTTTTATTTATGTTGCAAAATAACCGTAAGAATAGTAAAGATTTGCTGTATTACCAATAACATAAAAAACAAAAGTTCAATTCTTCTTTTAAGATACGTTTGGTTTAAATTCTATAAAATAAATTATATTGTAGATTTTATTTGGTAAAAGACTTTTTATTTAAATGATAAACATAAAGGCTACAGTCATCACAAGAGTGCCAAAACATTAATCATTACAGTCATCCAATTTTCCAAACAAACAGCAACAGTACAGTCATCCAATCAAACAATCAACAAGCACAGCAAATATCATGTCTTCAAATGCTTTTACGTCCTCCTGCCATTTTGGAAAATAGCAGCCCCGAAGGGGTGAGAATAATCCCAGTAGTGTGGCAACAAAACCAGTAATATAACAGTATTAACTAGGCACAAAATCATAAACAGTCACTTCAACATAACCTTGTTCCTTTTCCTTTTCCTTTTTATCATATTCATATATTGCGTATATAACGCCTTTCCTTTGCGCTTTTAGCACCGTCGTGCGCGCACTTCACAGTGGAATCAAATATACCCTTGGCACCTGAGCTCCATGTGGATTCCAACTGTGGGCCTATGCGGACTGATGCCAAGTGTCCCATACCCCGGTACCTTGGGGATGCCTAAATGATGCTTGCTCAAACACATGGTCCTGTACATAACTATTCTAAAACAATGCCTATATGATCTTGATACATGTATGTCATGCTATGCTTTCACACACAAAGCGTAAAAATGCGGTATGATGTAAGGTGCATGCTTATATACCTTTCATATGCGTTATGCTGCCACATAACGTCTTTACCTCATAATCATATAGCCATCACGGCACATTTTTGGCAGTTTCCTTTCATCATAATGGAACATAATATTTTTACGGCATATGGAGCATCATGTCACAATTTTATACCAGTAGTCAATAGTCACATTAGGCAATATCGCCTGACACTTACCTTTGCGCGCCTTAAATATTACCAAACAGCAGCGAAGTATCTCACTTCTCAAGCGCACCTAAATCAATTACAACTAATCATTTACAGTGGCTATTTACAGCAGAACAGTGAGCATACAGCAGTGTCTTACAGCAGCAAAACAGTGAGCATACAGCAGTGTTTTACAGTGGAAAACAGTGAGCATACAGCAGTGTTTACAGCAGCAAAACAGTGAGCATACAGCAGTGTTTTACAGTGGAAAACAGTGAGCATACAGCAGTGTTTACAGCAGCAAAACAGTGAGCATACAGCAGCGTTTTTACAGCAGAAAACAGTGACGTTTGTGCTTAAAACAGTGAGCAGAAACATTGAGTTGTTCTTTTAAAACAGTGAACAGAAAACAGTGGTATTTTCCTTAAAAACAGTGGACAGAAACAGTGACGTTTTACAGCAGGAAAACAGTAAACATACAGCAGGAACAGTGAACGTTTTAAAACAGAAACAGTGACGTTTTACAGCAGAAAAACAGTAGCACCTTACAGCAGAAACAGTGACCATTTTAAAACAGAAACAGTGGCACTTTGGACTTCAAAACAGTGGCATAAATCTTGGTTTTTGGACATTGAAACAGTGACATATTATGGACTAAAACAGTGGCATTTGATGCATAAACAGTGGCATATTATGGACTAAAACAGTGGCATTTTATGCATAAAAACAGTGGCATATGATGACTAAAACAGTGGCATTTTATACATAAAAACAGTGGCATATGATGACTAAAACAGTGGCATTTTATGCATAAAAACAGTGGCATATGATGACTAAAACAGTGGCATTTTATGCATAAAAACAGTGGCATATGATGACCAAAACAGTGGCATATTTCTCTTCAAAACAGTGGCAT
Source organism: Gastrolobium villosum (assembly GCA_032173675.1). Classification (NCBI taxonomy): domain Eukaryota; kingdom Viridiplantae; phylum Streptophyta; class Magnoliopsida; order Fabales; family Fabaceae; genus Gastrolobium; species Gastrolobium villosum. Next base: position 41,568 of record JAVKPL010013489.1, on the reverse strand, counting down.
AATCATACAAAACAGTGGCATATAATCTTAAGCATAACCATGAGACTTTCACTCTACAACTCATGCATACAAGTCATCATAAAATGGCTCCATACTTATACTTTAACCATGCTCAATCAAGAATCCAAAGCAAAACATATTCAAGGAAACATATGATTACACACCATGAAAGAGGTCTAAGTTCAAGGCTTACCTCTTGTAGCACACACTTCACCACACCCTTTCTAGCTCTACTTCACAACACGTCCTCACTTCCTATGGTGATCTATGCGCATACAAGGTGAGGGGGAACAAACTTGGACAGCTTCAAGGTTGGGGACAAGGCTGGACAGTGAGGGAAGGTGAGTTGTCTTAGCAAAGTTTTTCTTTCTCCAAAGTCCCTATGCTACACGGTTTAGAGAGTGAGGAGGTGAGGACGGAAAGTTGGCTGAATGTAAGGTGAGGGCAGCCCTTCCTTATGCGCATATTTAAAGGGAAGGTGAGGGAAAGTTGCTATGATTAACCATCATGAAAAATTCTGATTACTTGAGGGGATGGGGCTGCATACAAGGGCTGAACAAGCAAAGGGTTTGCTTCTAAATTACTCTATGCACATGCAAGGAGTGAGGAGAGATATGTTCAGATTTGAAGGCTGTCCTAAGTCAGAAAAATTTCTGCACAAACAGCCATGACTTGCGCATAGGGTGGAGTGGAAGAGGTGCATCATGAGTGCAGATTTGTGGCAGCCTAAACTCTGATTTTGGGGCTGTCCTTATGCGCACAAGATGATGAAGATGCAGCCCCAAGACCCTACTTATGATGCATGTGGAAACAAGGGCAGGTTTGGCTCATGATGGGCTGCAAAAAGCTTGCAAAAATCTGCACATGGCAGCCTCATGATGGAAGGTGTAAGGTGGTTCACCAAGTCAACAAGTTAGGCAGTTTTGTGACACAAGAAATCTGATCCAAGACTCCCCCCATGTGCGCCAAAATGAAGGAAGATGCAGCCTAATATCATGCTAAATGGTACATGTGTCTTCCATGCAATGAAATTGAAATCAAGTGATGCATAAGCAAGGTGAGGTGGCGGTCAAACAAGAGGGAAATTGGCAGATTTTTCTAAGTGTTTTCTACCCCTTGTGCGCATGAATGAGAAGGAAGATACATCAAGCCATGTGAAGGTGCCTTGGTGCACAAACAACCTTGTTGGACAAGGCTTAGGGAATTGGGTGTGGGTTTAACCTTGGGCTGAACTTGATGGATCCAATAAGACAAGCCTAAAGGTGGCAAGTCCACACACACTAGCCCACTTCCAAAGTCCATTAAAACACTAAAGCCTTCTAACACACACTCACATTACTCATATGATTTTAATAAATTCACATGTCTACATATGTACCCTCCTATGATTTAATTTAATTAATTACCTTAGTCTTAACCAAGGATAAAGGTCAACCAATTCGCAAGCCATCACACATAAACCATACATCCGAAATCTACACATACATCTATAACATATAGTACTTATGTATATAACTAATTATGCGGGATGTTACACTCTCCCCACCAAATAGGAATTTTGTCCGCAAAATAAACTTACTTAAGAGCTAAACAGTTCTGGATAGCGTTTCTGAATGTCGTCCTCGCGCTCCCAAGTGGCTTCAGCTGCCGATCTGTTGTTCCATAGTACTTTCACCAACGGAATCTCTTTAGAACGGAGTCGCTTGACGGATCTTTCAAGAATTTGGAACGGTTGCACTTGATACGTCAGATTTTCCTTTAGTTCCACTTCTTCTGGATGTAACACGTGAGATGGATCAGAGAGATACCTCCGTAGCTGCGACACATGAAATACATTGTGAATTCCTGACAGATTGGGTGGTAAAGCCAACCGGTATGCAGACTCTCCAATCCGGTCCATAATCAGATACGGTCCTAAGTACCGTGGACTTAACTTCTTTACTCCCATTCTCCTTCCAAGTCCCGATGTAGGTGTGATTCTCAGAAATACATGGTCTCCGACTTCGAAAGATAGAGGCTTATGACGCTTGTCGTAATAACTCTTCTGTCTGGCCTGAGCCCGCTGCATATTCTCCCGAATCTTCTTTACTTGTTCGGATGTCTCTTGAATTAGATCAGGTCCTAACATACTTCGCTCACCCACTTCAGTCCAACATAGAGGGGATCTGCATTTTCTCCCATACAAAGCTTCATACGGTGCCATCTGAATGCTGGAGTGGTAACTGTTGTTGTAGGCAAACTCAATCAGAGAGAGATAATTATCCCAGCTGCCTCCTAACTCCAAAACGCATGCTCGTAACATGTCCTCTAATGCTTGAATGGTGCGTTCCGTCTGCCCATCGGTCTGCGGGTGGTAAGCAGTACTTAACCTCAAATGGGTCCCTAATGCTCTTTGAAAAGATTCCCAAAACTTAGATGTAAACTTGGGATCACGATCGCTGACAATACTCGTAGGAACTCCATGCAGCTTCACAATCTCCTGCAGATAAATTCTAGCAAGTTTCTCTGTATCATAAGTGGTTTTAACACGCAAGAAGTGAGCTGACTTCGTTAAACGATCGACAATCACCCAGATAGAATCATATCCTTCTCGCGTCCGAGGAAGTCCAACTACAAAATCCATCGAAATACTGTCCCACTTCCATTGGGGAATTTCCAAAGGTTGAAGAAGTCCCGAGGGTTTCTGATGTTCGTACTTCACCTTCTGACAAGTTAAGCACCGAGATACATACTCCGCAATATCACGCTTCATACCCGGCCACCAAAACGAGGTCTTCAAATCATGGTACATCTTCGTGGATCCAGGATGAACTGCATACTTACCCTTGTGAGCCTCCTGTAAAACTTCTTGTTTCAACTCTTCATTCGGCACAACCAGCCGTCCTTGAAATCTCCAAACATCATTCTCATCCTTTACAACATCTTGGTTGCCAACCAAATCACGGACTAACTCTTCATCTTTCTGAGCCTCCTTAATTCTACTGATCAATTCATTCTCCACTTTTATATTTCCCAATCTTATGCTATTCCCTCTCTCGTCTACCGATAAGTTCAAGTCTCGAAAGGCCTCAAACAACTTCAATTCTTCCATCATCAGAGTTGCAGTGTGCAGTGTTTTCCTACTCAGGGCGTCAGCTACCACGTTTGCCTTTCCTGGGTGGTACTTAAGTTCAAAATCGTAGTCCTTCAGAAATTCCATCCACCGACGTTGCCGCATATTCAGCTCCTTCTGGTCGAACAAGTACTTCAAACTCTTATGATCGCTGAACACGTCAAACTGCGAACCATACAAGTGGTGTCTCCAGATTTTAAGTGCGAACACTATAGCTGCTAACTCCAAATCGTGTGTAGGATAATTTTCTTCGTGAGGCTTAAGTTGTCGAGATGCATAAGCTACTGCCATACGATCCTGCATCAACACGCATCCAAGTCCTTTCAGCGACGCATCACAGTATACTTCGAACTTTCGAGTAGGATCCGGAATCGTGAGTACGGGAGCACTCGTCAATCTGCTCTTTAGTTCCAAGAAACATTCTTCACAAGCTTCAGTCCACTCAAAAGGCTTGTCCTTCCGAGTGAGACGAGTAAGAGGTTGCACTATCTGAGAGAAATTCTGGATAAACCTTCGATAATATCCAGCAAGACCTAAGAAACTTCTTACTTCGGTGACGGTCTTGGGTCGTTCCCAATTCATGACAGCTTCAACTTTGCTGGGGTCCACCGCGATACCTTCTGATGAAATGACATGGCCCAGAAACTGGACCTCTTTAAGCCAAAACTCGCACTTCGACCATTTCGCGTACAACTGCTTCTCCTTTAAGATTTGCAAGACAATCCTCAGATGTTCCGCGTGCAGCTCTTCATTAGCTGAGTAAATCAGGATGTCGTCGATAAACACAATAACAAATTGATCAAGAAAGGGGCGGAAGATGCGGTTCATGTAGTCCATGAATACCGCTGGAGCAATCGTAAGTCCGAATGGAATCACCTGATATTCGTAGTGCCCATAACGAGTCCTAAAAGCGGTTTTCGGAATATCCTCCGGTTTGACCCGGATCTGATGGTATCCCGATCGTAAATCTATCTTGGAAAAGACTCTGGCTCCTCTCAGCTGGTCCATCAAATCGTCGATCCTCAGTAGTGGATACTTATTCTTCACCGTTACTTTGTTCAGCTGGCGGTAATCTACACACAGACGTAAACTTCCATCCTTCTTCTTAATCAAGATGGCTGGAGCACCCCATGGGGAAGTACTCGGTCTGATAAATTCCTTGGCCAAAAGCTCTTCTATCTGCTTCTTCAACTCGCGAAGTTCCAACGGCGCCATACGATACGGGGCAATGGAGATTGGTCCAACTCCAGGAACAAGTTCGATAGAAAATTCTATTTCCCTATGAGGAGGCAATCGAGGTATTTCATCCGGGAATACCTCCTCGAATTCTCTAACTACCGGTACATTCTGAATTTGATTGTCAACCGAGGTCTCAACCTCGATCGACAAAAGATACCCTGCTGCTCCCTTGCGGAGCTCTTTTCTAACTTGCAATAAAGAAATGAGAGAGAAAGGTTGAAAATTACCATCTTTCGCAGGAACAACGACTTTCCCCGCTCGACAGTCCAACGTTATCCCGTTTTCCGTCAACCAGTCCATACCGATAATCACATCAAAGTTGAATACCGGCAGGACCACCAAGTTAACTGTATACGTGTTCCCTTCATACTGCAAGATAACACCTCTGCAGATCTCTGAGGCTGTGCACGATCCTCCGGTAGGTGTGCTGATGTGTAACTCATAAGGTAACGGGGTTGGGGTGATGCCTATTCTCAAGGCAGTATGTTTTGCCATAAAAGAGCCAGATGCTCCAGAATCAAAGATAACAGAAATTGGGTGACCGTTTAAAGTGACATTACCTTTGATCAGGTTGGGAAACTTCTGCGCTTCATTCGCATCCAGAGAGAACACCCGTGCTTGCGGAGGCTGTTGTTCAGCGTTCTGGGGGCATTTGTAAGCAAAGTGTCCTTGCTGGCCACATCTGAAACATGCATTGTTGTTCTTGCGACAAACTCCAAAGTGGTTCTTTCCACATGTAGCACAAACAGTCGCACCCTGTCGTCCAGTCGACGGTTGACCTACAGTATAGTTTCTCTTAAAATTTCCAGGCCGTGCCTGCAACTGCGTGCCTCTGCCTCGACCCCTACCAGGTGCCGTCCTGAAGAATCTGCCTGCTCGGTTTCCTCCATGGAATTGTGTTGGTGGCTTGTTCAAGTTCTTGGCCTCATTAATGATTCCTTCTGCCTGACGACTCTGGTTGATGAGTTCCGGAAGTGTTCGATTAGCCGTCGTCAAAATGAGTTTACGGATTTCCGGATGTAATCCGCTTTCGAACTTCTCCACCTGCCATTCTTCATCGTAAATGTTCCGATCAAAGTTGGCGTACTCGATCAGCTGCCCAAATTTTGCAATGTACTCATTGACCGTCATGTTATCCTGCCGGAGTGACAGCAGTTCAGTGTGCTTCATTCTTCTCATTGCCTTAGGAAAATACTTGTCCAAAAATACTTGTCTGAACACGGCCCATGTTAGTTCCACGTCCTGAGCTCTCAGCAGGGCCCTCGCACCAGTCCACCAAGTTAAAGCTTCTCCCATCAGCTGGTACGACGCGTAATCAGTCTTCTGTGCTTCTGGGCATGCCATGCGTTCGAAGATATGCTCGATCATCTGCAGCCACTTCGCTGCAGCCTCGGGGTTGTCTTCACCCTCAAAGGTAGGTGGTTGGAAGTTGCGGAAGTCTTTCAACCTCCGACGGGCAATTTCTTCTGCATTTTCATGCAGTGGGGGTTGGTTCTGATTCTGTTGCCTATGGTCGCGCCATTCTTGGCTCATATTCTGGATAAACGTTGCCAGTCCCCCAATGGTAGTGATAAGATCCTCTTCCGCATCGCCAGACCTTCCCCGAGTTGAACCGCGACCACCTGCCATGATTCTGCACTCACAATATCAGGAAATGAGTTGATCAGCTCACCGCAAGTTATTCATGGCAGCAGTCCCAAGTAGGTACTCGGGTTCAATTCGGACAAGTTAACTATGCATCCGTGTCTTATCACAGAAGGTCCTAACAATCTAACTATACTAGCTAATACATACTTAAACTATAGCACATTTAGACAGTCAATCAGCAGATAAACACAAACAACAGTCAATTCAATCAAACACAAGCAAATCCATGGACCAAACTGCTCTGATACCAATTAGTGTAACGCCCTCCCTTGTATGCATCCAAGAGAGTCGTTTGCTAAGCGGAATTAGAGTCGTTAACGTCACATGAGCTAACAAGGAATCTCATAGCAGCATACAAATCCGAAAGGCATATCAATAGTTCTTATAACTTCTGTTTGGGCGATAAAAATTGTTTCAAGTGATTTAGAAAGAGCACGTTTGGGGCTTCGCGTGCACATAAAATAATAGTAAATCCGAGTTCGTTTGCTCATAAAAACACCACCCGTAAGGTGCACTGTAAAAATTTCAGCACTTAAATTCCTTTCACAAAGGTTTTCCAAAATAACCGCTGTTCATAAAAGTTCAAGATAAAATAAAGATGATAAAGGCTACAGTCATCCAAGAGTGCCAAAACATTAATCATTACAGTCATCCAATCAAACAAACAGCAACAGTACACGTCCATTCATCAGCAAGCACAGCAAATATCATGTCTTCAAATGCTTTTACGTCCTCCTGCCATTTTGGAAAATAGTAGCCCCGAAGGGGTGAGAATAATCCCAGTAGTGTGGCAACAAAACCAGTAATATAACAGTATTAACTAGGCACAAAATCATAAACAGTCACTTCAACATAACCTTGTTCCTTTTCCTTTTCCTTTTTATCATATTCATATATTGCGTATATAACGCCTTTCCTTTGCGCTTTTAGCACCGTCGTGCGCGCACTTCACAGTGGAATCAAATATACCCTTGGCACCTGAGCTCCATGTGGATTCCAACTGTGGGCCTATGCGGACTGATGCCAAGTGTCACATACCCCGGTACCTTGGGGATGCCTATATGATGCTTGCTCAAACACATGGTCCTGTACATAACTATTCTAAAACAATGCCTATATGATCTTGATACATGTATGTCATGCTATGCTTTCACACACAAAGCGTAAAAATGCGGTATGATGTAAGGTGCATGCTTATATACCTTTCATATGCGTTATGCTGCCACATAACGTCTTTACCTCATAATCATATAGCCATCACGGCACATTTTTGGCAGTTTCCTTTCATCATAATGGAACATAATATTTTTACGGCATATGGAGCATCATGTCACAATTTTATACCAGTAGTCAATAGTCACATTAGGCAATATCGCCTGACACTTACCTTTGCGCGCCTTAAATATTACCAAACAGCAGCGAAGTATCTCACTTCTCAAGCGCACCTAAATCAATTACAACTAATCATTTACAGTGGCTATTTACAGCAGAACAGTGAGCATACAGCAGTGTCTTACAGCAGCAAAACAGTGAGCATACAGCAGTGTTTTACAGTGGAAAACAGTGAGCATACAGCAGTGTTTACAGCAGCAAAACAGTGAGCATACAGCAGTGTTTTACAGTGGAAAACAGTGAGCATACAGCAGTGTTTACAGCAGCAAAACAGTGAGCATACAGCAGCGTTTTTACAGCAGAAAACAGTGACGTTTGTGCTTAAAACAGTGAGCAGAAACAGTGAGTTGTTCTTTTAAAACAGTGAACAGAAAACAGTGGTATTTTCCTTAAAAACAGTGGACAGAAACAGTGACGTTTTACAGCAGGAAAACAGTAAACACACAGCAGGAACAGTGAACGTTTTAAAACAGAAACAGTGACGTTTTACAGCAGAAAAACAGTAGCACCTTACAGCAGAAACAGTGACCATTTTAAAACAGAAACAGTGGCACTTTGGACTTCAAAACAGTGGCATAAATCTTGGTTTTTGGACATTGAAACAGTGACATATTATGGACTAAAACAGTGGCATTTGATGCATAAACAGTGGCATATTATGGACTAAAACAGTGGCATTTTATGCATAAAAACAGTGGCATATGATGACTAAAACAGTGGCATTTTATACATAAAAACAGTGGCATATGATGACTAAAACAGTGGCATTTTATGCATAAAAACAGTGGCATATGATGACTAAAACAGTGGCATTTTATGCATAAAAACAGTGGCATATGATGACCAAAACAGTGGCATATTTCTCTTCAAAACAGTGGCATAATCATACAAAACAGTGGCATATAATCTTAAGCATAACCATGAGACTTTCACTCTACAACTCATGCATACAAGTCATCATAAAATGGCTCCATACTTATACTTTAACCATGCTCAATCAAGAATCCAAAGCAAAACATATTCAAGGAAACATATGATTACACACCATGAAAGAGGTCTAAGTTCAAGGCTTACCTCTTGTAGCACACACTTCACCACACCCTTTCTAGCTCTACTTCACAACACGTCCTCACTTCCTATGGTGATCTATGCGCATACAAGGTGAGGGGGAACAAACTTGGACAGCTTCAAGGTTGGGGACAAGGCTGGACAGTGAGGGAAGGTGAGTTGTCTTAGCAAAGTTTTTCTTTCTCCAAAGTCCCTATGCTACACGGTTTAGAGAGTGAGGAGGTGAGGAAAGAAAGTTGGCTGAATGTAAGGTGAGGGCAGCCCTTCCTTATGCGCATATTTAAAGGGAAGGTGAGGGAAAGTTGCTATGATTAACCATCATGAAAAATTCTGATTACTTGAGGGGATGGGGCTGCATACAAGGGCTGAACAAGCAAAGGGTTTGCTTCTAAATTACTCTATGCACATGCAAGGAGTGAGGAGAGATATGTTCAGATTTGAAGGCTGTCCTAAGTCAGAAAAATTTCTGCACAAACAGCCATGACTTGCGCATAGGGTGGAGTGGAAGAGGTGCATCATGAGTGCAGATTTGTGGCAGCCTAAACTCTGATTTTGGGGCTGTCCTTATGCGCACAAGATGATGAAGATGCAGCCCCAAGACCCTACTTATGATGCATGTGGAAACAAGGGCAGGTTTGGCTCATGATGGGCTGCAAAAAGCTTGCAAAAATCTGCACATGGCAGCCTCATGATGGAAGGTGTAAGGTGGTTCACCAAGTCAACAAGTTAGGCAGTTTTGTGACACAAGAAATCTGATCCAAGACTCCCCCCATGTGCGCCAAAATGAAGGAAGATGCAGCCTAATATCATGCTAAATGGTACATGTGTCTTCCATGCAATGAAATTGAAATCAAGTGATGCATAAGCAAGGTGAGGTGGCGGTCAAACAAGAGGGAAATTGGCAGATTTTTCTAAGTGTTTTCTACCCCTTGTGCGCATGAATGAGAAGGAAGATACATCAAGCCATGTGAAGGTGCCTTGGTGCACAAACAACCTTGTTGGACAAGGCTTAGGGAATTGGGTGTGGGTTTAACCTTGGGCTGAACTTGATGGATCCAATAAGACAAGCCTAAAGGTGGCAAGTCCACACACACTAGCCCACTTCCAAAGTCCATTAAAACACTAAAGCCTTCTAACACACACTCACATTACTCATATGATTTTAATAAATTCACATGTCTACATATGTACCCTCCTATGATTTAATTTAATTAATTACCTTAGTCTTAACCAAGGATAAAGGTCAACCAATTCGCAAGCCATCACACATAAACCATACATCCGAAATCTACACATACATCTATAACATATAGTACTTATGTATATAACTAATTATGCGGGATGTTACAATAAATATATGTATATATTTAAAAAATTTATAAATCTCATGCATAAAATTAATTTTACTCGATAAAAAAGTTTAAAATTTTTACCCTCTTCAAAGTTCAAATTCAAATTTACTGACCGTAACATGGATTTTGAGAACCCAAAATTATATCCAAATAGTACAAGTTACTGTGTAATATATATTTTTTTTAAATTTTTTTACAGCAAACGTAACTCTAGCTATAACCTATGTTGCACTAAGGGCCTGTTTGGTGTGATGTATAAGGCCTGATAGTATGAGCTTATACTATACGTTATGACATTTTCAGTTATTTGGTGTGACCATCGTATAGTATAAGCTTATACAGCAGGACCCCTTTATACATCAAAATGATGTATAACTTAATCCGGCCTAAGAGTGGTGGATTAGGCCTGATAAGGGGTTGAGGTATTAATATTGCTTACAAGTACAATTCCCAAGAACTAATATATCATTTCAATATTTATATATTAAAATAATTTTTTTAATATATTAATTTTTAAAATATTGGAGGATATTATCTTATACAATATCATTCCAAACGCTGGATAGTATTAAAATTTAATCAGGACTTATACAATCAGATCTTATACTATCGGGTCTTATACTATCAGGCATTATCCTATACTATGCACAAACATGCCCTAATACCCACATGGGATACAATACAACATGTTAATTCTAAAAATATTAGATTTTAATAGGAGTGTTAACGGGCCGAGCTGAGTTTTGGTCTTAAAAGGCTAAGCCTGTGTTTAAATATGTTAGCCTAACCAAGCCTGTTACCTATTATAAATATACTATCGGCCTGTGGCCTGACTTATTTACAAAAAGTAAAAGCCTTGTTTAGCCTGTTAGCCTGTTTAAAGAAAGAGTTCGCTTTTTCTGCAGTTACTACAAATAAGTTATTTGCAGTAAGTCCAATACGACGTCATTTTGGGGCGAAAACCATGGTATTTTTGTAATTTTAATTTACTTCAGGGTTATAATAGTCTTTGTATTTATAATTTTTTAAGATTTCAATACCAAAATGACGTCGTTTTGGGAATATATGCAGATAACTTATCTGCATTAACTGCATAAATATTTTTCCCTTAAAAAAATAATACACCGAAAATTTATCGAAACAGAATATACAATAAACAAAACTATTAATTTCATAAGTATTCATAAATTCAATTTATATCCAAACAACATAATATAGAACAAAATCATTCAAAAAATATGTTTAACCAATAAAATAGGGTGAAATAGATTAAAGAGAAAGAGAGGGCGATTGCAAGTAGTATAAAAAATATAAAATATTAAATAAAAAATATTATACTAGGCTGGCCTGAGAGGCTTTAAGGCCGAGCTTTTGAATTGGAGCCTATGGCCTTTTTATTAAACGAGCTTTTATACAAGTCCAAGCCTGGTGCCAATAATGAATTTTAGATAAGTAAGCTCAGGCCTTTACGAGCCGAGCCAAATGCCCCTTGTTTGTTTAACACCCCTAGTTTTTAACATGTTAGGATATATTTTGATATTAAATAAATATTTTAATTGATGTAGTGTATATTATATTTAATATTCAATAATTTAACAAAAAAAATGAAACTAGACTTATAAATACATCAATTTTGCAAAGAAACATAAGATGTAAATATATACTATTATATTTTTAAATTGAAAATCTCTTATACACTTCAATAAAATTTATTCGGTATCCATTTTAAATTTTTATTATATCCATTTAGTAAAACATCGATCAATTTTTTCATAAAATTAAATTTCAATATAGAACCAGCAAATGTTTTAAAGTTCTTCGTCCTTAAAACTTCCTTTCGGAATGGACCCTCTCAAACATGACCCAACAAAATTTTAATGGTTTATAGATAAATCAATAGTAATGAAATATGAGAGAGAGAATTGATAAGATAAAGAGTTAAAAAAATGTTTCTCATGGTTCACACCCACAAAATAAGTCATACCCATTTTTTTCTCTCTCTTCTTATTATTATATCCCATCCATTTTTTATGTACTACATGAAATAAAATTATCTCATATAATATGAAAAATATTTTTTTTAAAAATAAAATAAAATTAACCATTAGATTTATCCATAAATCATTAATATTGTTTACATGGTTATTATATGGGATAAGTTATTCTGCCTACTCTTATTTTGCCTATCTTTACCTACCTCTCTTAACACCGTTAGATTACAATCTCATCTAATGGTGGAGATTTGCAAAATAAAATAAACTTTTTCCCTTTAATGTCTCCTTATTACCTCCCACATTCTTCCTGCCTACTCTTATTTTACCTACCCTTTCAATACTGTTAGATTATAATCTTATCCAATGGTGGAGTTTTACTATATAAAATAAACTCATTTCTCTCTCTCATTGCCTCTCATTCTTTCTCTCTCGTCTCCTTTCTCTCTCTTTTAAGGCGCTTCAGCATCAAAAAAAGGTGTAAGCTTTTTTTCTCAATTCATCAAACTCATCCATTGTTATGAGCATTTACATAAAAAATTGAAAAGGGGTGTCAAGAAGAAACAAACCCAGATGCCCTATGCTATGGGATTAGGTATGCCTGTTGTTGGGCATAACATAGAGAGAAGAAAAATCATTTTCCCACTTCAAGGTGAAAAACAAGATAAGAAGAAGAAGGAGATAAGTTGATTCGATTTCAAAGGAAGAGATTATTTGTGGTTTTTTTTTTGTATTTTTGTGGTTTCTGCTGTGTTCAATTATATCAGAATCAAGGAATTTTGGAAATTATATTCATCCAGCAGAATTATCATGCCATTAATCATTGATTGAATTTAGATTCAAATATAAATTCAGGTTGTAAATTATGTAAATCGATAAAGAGAAATAGGAGGAGAGAGAAAGAGTGTGGGAGGTAGTAAGGAGAAATAAATATTCCGCAAATCTCCACCATTAGATGAGATTGTAATCTAACGATGTTACGAGAGGTAGGCAAAGGTAGGCAAAATAAGAGTAGGCAGAATAACCTATCCCTAATTATAATATTAAACTTATTTTTTTCTATCATCCACGTTATAACACCTCACAATTTTAAATTAAATAATTAAACTGTTAAGTGAGAAACTAAGTGATGGATTAGTGAAGATCCTGAATTTAGAACCAAAATACGTAAAAGAAAAGGTAAAACGGTAAATTGATAAATTGGTTCTTAAAATGGTTACCAATTAATTTTACTTGGTTGGCTAGAATTGACAAATTGTGAATTAAGTAAAAAGGTATTGAAAGTTAAAGAAAAAACAATTAAATAAAAAAAAGTATACAATAAATTATTTGGAGGAAATCATAAACTAAGTGGTATGCCTTTTTGATTTCCCTAAGTCGGTGATGGTGTTGCAAAATCCCACGCCACTTCTTGTTTTATTAAGTGAAGAAGCAATTGTTTAGCTTTCCAAATGGACTTTCTAGTTCCTTCTAGTGTTTCACGTGAGTTTCATTATTTTGTCTTTAGTGGGATGGCAAATCAACCAATGGGAATCATATTGAAAAGTAAAAAAAAAAAGTGAAATGAAAGTTAATTCATTAGATTATAAGTGTACCCACGTCGGTGGTTTTCCTTTACGCCTCAATTTTGATTTTCGTCTTTTATTTCTTCTCTTTTTCCATAAACCGAATGTATACGAAGCTTAGGGCAAGTATACAACTTGCATTTTAGACATCTTCTTGCTTGGGTTTCTCCAAAGAATTTAAAGGCAACAACCTTAAGAACTCAACCCTATCCTTTTTTTTCCTTGTGAGAAGCTTTTGTTAGTGAGATACTTCTCTCCTTGTCCTTCGACCCTAGGGCTGTCTTACAAGGAATTGAAGTGGTTTTCCAAATATTCAAGTTACAAGTTGATTCCTTGTGTGGTGGAGGTTAAACAAGGTAATATATATACGTTTGAATGGTAGGAAAATTTATAGTAGACTTGGAATTTTGTCATGGGCTGATTGTAAGTATTTAATGTTATGATTATTTAAGTAGTTTGGATGCATGGTTTTGGCTGTTTATTTAGTATAAGTTAAACTATGCATGTATAGGCTTGAAATGAACAACATAAATTGTTTGTAGGAACCAAGAAGCAATCGATCAAGGCAAGAGAAAGTATGCAAGCTAGGTGTTTGATAAAATTTCTAACTGGAACTAAGATTTACAAGTGACCAAATGAAAGTTGGTTCATTATAAATTAAGTAGAAATAGTAAGAAAAATCCATTGAATCTAGTATAGGCAAATTCAACCAAGAGAAGGAAAATGGTGTAAATTATATGTTTAATAAAATACCTAGACGAAAGAATGAGTATTATGTAAATTGATGATGATTGCATTAGTAGAAAATGATGATCCTATATGTGACCATTGTAGGTTGTCGTACGTGGATTAGAACCCCGAACCGTGAGCTCGGTGGGTTGCCCTTGGTCCCGGACCAAGTGGATTGAGGTAAGTTATTGAACCAATGCATGTTAACTATAAATTGCATGTATTGTGTGAGTTGTAAGTGATTGGGAATGTCCTCTGTGTAGGCATTTTGTTGTGTACTGATATGCTCCCAGCATATATACTTTTATAGATCAAAAAAAGCAGGAAATCAGATCTAAAACTGAGTATAAAGGTGTATATGTGGTGAATTTATTGAATAAATATTGTCAGACACTCTCTCACTCAGATTCTTCATGTTTACAGGAGAAAAATGACAAATAAAGGAGACGGAAGAAAAATCAGACAGAAGCTCCACGCTTCAAGCGTTCAACCTACGCTTGAAGCGTAGGAAAAGACTGCAAGACAGTGAGTCTACGCTTCAAGCGTAGAACCCTACGCTTGAAGCGTAGAGAAGAAGAAAAGAGGCAGAAGCTCCACGCTTGGAGCGTGGATCCTGCGCTCCAAGCGTTGGAGTCCAGGTATCCATCTCTATGCATCCTAGACAATCTTGTTTCATTTATGTGCCCTAGTCTACAGTGCCAAAGATAAGATTGATTATCCGTCCTAGGTCGTTTCACATCTATATTGAGCACTTCATTTCCCATTTCCAACACATACAATCCATTTATTAAAGAAGCAGTACCGTAAACCATATCATTCAAAATGATAGAAAAAGTACCATTCCTAATACTGAAAGTATATCCATCTTGTTCTAAACAAGAAATTGAAATAATGTTTCTAGAAATTTGCGGAACATAAAGACAATTATTCAAATGCAGTAAAAGGCCCGTAGGCAAAATAAGGTCAGCATCTCCAACTGAATGAGCAGCAACTCTTGCTCCATTACCAACGCGGAGATCCACCTCGTTTCTATCCAATCCCCTTGGGCTCCTAAGTACCTGCAACATATTGCAGATATGAGAACCACATCCGGTATCTAATACCCATGAGGATGGATTAGCATAAGAATAATTTATCTCAATCATGAAAATACCTGAGGCAGAAGCATCACCATGCTTCTTGTCCTTCACATTGTTCAGGTAGTCAGGACAATTCCTCTTCCAGTGGCCTTTCTTGCCACAGTGGAAGCACTCAGCATCACCCTTGTCCTTAGGTGCCTTCTTACCCTTCTTCTTGCCCTTCTTCTTCTTGGATTTTCCTTTGGGCTTAAGGGGGTCACCTTTTGCAGGCTCCTTACCCTTTCCCTTGGCCTTGCTAGGCCCACCAATCAAAAGAGCCTGTGTCCTATCCTTCTTGATAGACACTTTATGTAACGCCCTCCCTTGTATGCATCCAAGAGAGTCGTTTGCTAAGCGGAATTAGAGTCGTTAACGTCACATGAGCTAACAAAGAGTCTCATAGCAGTATACAAATCCGTAAGGCATTACAATAGTTCTTATAACTTCTGTTTGGACGATAAAAAAAATATTTCAAGTGATTTAGAAAGAGCACGTTTGGGGCTTCGCGTGCATATAAAATAATAGTCATTCCGAGTTCGTTTGCTCGTAAAAACACCACCCGTAAGGTGCACTGTAGAAATTTCAGCACTTAAATTCTTTTCACAAAGGTTTTCCAAAATAGCCGCTGTTCATAAAAGTTCAAGCTAACATAGAGATGATAAAGACTACAGTCATCCAAGAGTACCAAAACATTAATCATTACAGTCATCCAATTAAACAAACAGCAACAGTGAAAATCCACGCATCAGCAATCAACAGCAAACATCACTCCTTCAAGTGCTTTTACGTCCTCCTGCCATTTTGGAAAAATAGCAGCCCCGAAGGGGTGAGAATAATCTCAGTAGTGTGGCAACAAAACCAGTAATATAACAGTATTAACTAGGCACAAAATCATAAACAGTCACTTCAACATATCCTTGTTCCTTTTCCTTTTTCCTTTTCATCATATTCATATATTGCGTATATATAACGCCTTTCCTTTGCGCTTTTAGCACCGTCGTGCGCGCACTTCACAGTGGAATCAAATATACCTTGGCACCTGAGCTCCATGTGGATTCCAACTGTGGGCCTATGCGGACTGATGCCAAGTGTCCCATACCCCGGTACCTTGGGGATGCCTATATGATGCTTGCTCAAACACATGGTCCTGTACATAACTATTCTAAAAAGCAAGACCTATATGCTCTAGGTACATGCATGCCATGCTATGCTTTCACACACAAAACGTACAAAAATGCGGTATGATGTAAGGTGCATGCTTATATACCTTTCATATGCGTTATGCTGCCACATAACGTCTTTACCTCATAATCATATAGCCATCACGGCACATTTTTGGCAGTTTCCTTTCATCATAATGGAACATAATATTTTTACGGCATATGGAGCATCATGTCACAATTTTATACCAGTAGTCAATAGTCACATTAGGCAATATCGCCTGACACTTACCTTTGCGTGCCTTAAATATTACCAAACAGCAGCGAAGTATCTCACTTCTTAAGCGCACCTAAATCAATTACAACCAATCATTTACAGTGGCTATTTACAGCAGAAACAGTGGGCATACAGCAGTGTTTTACAGCAGAAAAACAGTGAGCTTACAGCAGTGTCTTACAGTGGAAAACAGTGAGCATACAACAGTGTTTTACAGTGGAAAACAGTGAGCATACAGCAGTGTTTTACAGTGGAAAACAGTGAGCATACAGCAGTGTTTTACAGCAGAAAAACAGTGACGTTTGTGTTTAAAACAGTGAGCAGAAACAGTGAGTTGTTCTTTAAAACAGTGAGCAGAAAACAGTGGTATTTTCCTTGAAAACAGTGGACAGAAACAGTGACGTTTTACAGCAGGAAAACGGTAAACATACAGCAGAAACAGTGAACGTTTTAAAACAGTGACATACAGTGGCATTTGATCCTTAAAAACAGTGACATAAGTAGAGGTATTGCACATCAAAATAATGGCATGAATTGTACATTTTTGAGCATTAAAACAGTAGCATAAATCATGGTTTTTGGACATTGAAACAGTGGCATATTATAGACTAACACAGTGACATTTTATGCATAAAACAGTGGCATATTATGGGCTAAAACAGTGGCATTTTATGCATAAAAACAGTGGCATATGATGACTAAAACAGTGGCATTTTATGCATAAAAACAGTGGCATATGATGACTAAAACAGTGGCATTTTATGCATAACAACAGTGGCATATGATGACTAAAACAGTGGCATTTTATGCATAAAACAGTGGCATATAATGTGCAGAAACAGTGGCATATGTGTGCAGAAACAGTGGCATATAATGTGCAGAAACAGTGGCATATAATGTGCAGAAACAGTGGCATATAATGTGCAGAAACAGTGGCATATAATGTGCAGAAACAGTGGCATATAATGTGCAGAAACAGTGGCATATAATGTGCAGAAACAGTGGCATTTGAATGATGATTTTGAGGAACCGAAACAGTGGGCATTTCATCTTCAAAACAGTGACACATTCATAGGGAAACAGTGGCATATAACTTAAGCATGACCATGAGACTTTTATGCATACAAACCATCATGAGATAGCTCCACCATTTTAATTTTATCATGCTCATACTTGAATCCAAAACCACACGTAATCAAGGAGACATTCAAGCACACACACATGGTTACACAATGAAAGTGTTCAAAGTTCAAGGCCTACCTCTTGTAGCTCACACTCCTTGGTCAAGAATCACACACCACCTTCTAGCTTTACTACACAACAAGTCCCCACTTCCTATGAGAAGATCTATGCGCAATCAAGGATGAGGAGGAGCAACTTGGACAGCTACCAAAAGGTGAGGAATCAAGACTGAACAGTGAGGTGAAAGTGAGGAGGAAAGCTTACTCTTGCTTGGGACAAAGGCTACGGTTTTGAGAGGTGAGTGAAGGTAAGTGACCAAGGTTTTTCTTTCTCCAAAAGGCTTGTAGTCACGGCTAGAGAGGGAGGAAATGAGGAAGGAGTTTGGCTGCACTTGTGTAAGGTGAAGGAGGCTCTCTAGTGTGCGCATACTTAAGGAGAAGTGAGGGGAAGGTTGCAATGATTTAACATCATGAAAATTCTGGTTGCTTGAAGAAGTGGGGCTGCACACAAGGTTGCTTCTAAAGTACTCTATGCACATGCAAGGAGGTGAGGGAAAGGTTCAGATCTGAATGAGTGCTAACAAGTCAGAATTTTCTTGCACAAATAGCCAAACCATGCGCACAAGGTGAGGTGTGTGGGAGGTTCACTAAGTCCACAAGCAAGACAGCTTTGTGGCAGCCAAGAAATCTGATTTTGGGGCTGTCTTGTGTGCATAAAATGATGAAGATGCAGCCCCAAGATCCTACTTATGATGCATGTGGAAGCAAGGGCAGGTTTGGCCCATGATGGACTGCCAAAAGCATGCAAAAATCTGCACATGGCAGCCTCATGATGGAAGGTGTAAGGTGGTTCTCCAAGTCAACAAGTTAGGCAGTTTTGTGACACAAGAAATCTGATCCAAGACTCTCTACATGTGCGCCTAAATGAGGTGTATGCAGCCCAAAATGGTGCTAAGGAGTGCATGTGTCTTCCATGCAAGGAAGTCGAATCCAAATGGTGCACAAGCTAGGTGATGTGGCGGTCAAACAAGGAAGAAGTTGGCAGATTTTTCTAGGTCCTTTTGCGCAAGAATGAGTGGAAATTACACTTGCCAAGTGGTTGTTCCTTGATACACAAGACACCCTAGTTGGACAAGGCTTAGGGGAGATAAGGGTGGACACAACCTTGGCCTGAACTAGCTTGATCCAAGAGCCATCCTTGGGCCATTGGCCACACACACAGAGGATCCAATCACACAAGTCCAATAGTAACAAGTCCACACACACACTAGCCCACTACCAAAGTCCACTAAGCACTAAAGCCTTCTAACACACACTCACATTACTCATATGATTAAATTCACATGTCTACATATGTATCCTCCTATGATTTAATTTAATTAATTACCTTAGTCTTATCCAAGGATAAAGGTCAACCAATTCGTAAACCATCACACATAAACCATAAATCCGAAAACTATACATACATCAATAACATATAGTACTTATGTATTTTACTAATTATGCGGGATGTTACACTTTAGCTGTTGTTAACATGCTTAACAACTCAGGCAAGCTCACTTGCATCCCATGCATATTGTAATTCATGATGAATTGACTGAAGGAAGGTGGAAGTGAGGTGAGGACTAAGTCATTACTTAGCTCGACATCCATGATGAAGCCTAGGTTTCCTAGCTTCTCAATCAGCCCGATCATCTTGAGAACATGGCTGCCAACAGACATGCTCTCAGTCATCCTACAAGAGAACAGTTCTCTTGAGGCCTCATACCTCTCATGCCTGCCTTTAATATCATACAACTCCTTGAGATGTACGATAATAGAGGGAGCATCCATATGCTCATGCTGCTTTTGCAGTTCAGGCGACATGGATGCCAACATGATGCATACTGCCATCACATTGTCATCCAAGTGCTGTTGATGGGTTACGAAATCAAATTCCACAAACCCTTCTTCCCCTTCCCGTGGAGCTACGAGTATTACAGCATCTAAAACGTAGGCAATCTTTTCGGCCCTTAGAACTATTCTTAGGTTCCGATACCAGTCCATAAAATTCGAACCGGTCAGTTTATTCGTATCGAGTATTGAACGCAGTGACAGTGGATTAGTCATACTATAAGCTGAAAAGGATGTAAAGATAGTTTTAGTTAATATACGGTTATGTAGTTAAAA
Organism: Gastrolobium villosum; assembly: GCA_032173675.1. Taxonomy (NCBI): domain Eukaryota; kingdom Viridiplantae; phylum Streptophyta; class Magnoliopsida; order Fabales; family Fabaceae; genus Gastrolobium; species Gastrolobium villosum. The sequence goes on along the minus strand of JAVKPL010013489.1, from coordinate 21,568 downwards.
GCAAATTATTAAAGACTTGAAATAATTTGCCCATCCCACTATTTTATCTAAGTCAATGACCCTTCCTTTTGACTTAGGGTTAATCTACTTTAGATTTTACCTTAGTGGGATTAAGAGTGCGATTATTTATTTTAACCTCCGTCTGAGACCGCAAGATTAATTTAAATAAAGGGTTGATCTTTATCAACAGTATCTCATACCCTCTCTTAACATTAGGTTGACAACTCTTTGTCACTTAGTGGTGCATCTCATGCAACCAACCTAGCACCATTACCCTAAGCACATAAGCCCGGCTGTGCCTGCAACTTATGTCTTAGTTAAGCATTAAACCAGCACCCTAAGTGTCTTACACTTCAAACACTACTTTAGCCCAACGAAATAGTGGGTCCCAACTGAGTTGTGGAGCACCACTATGTAGAAGAGTTTTGAGTAGCATTGGTGGTGGGAGGTAATCATATGCTTAATTATTTATTCCTTTTAAGCGTTCCTTTTATCTTGGGGTTAATTAGGTCCCATCAAACGCATATTGTAAGTTATCATGCTAGTCGTTACCTATGTCAAACATCTATCGGTATACACTAGTCGCTATTGGACAAACATAATAACCATACAAAACGCGGTTTGCCCAATTTATGCATACTAGACGTTCTAATCATACATGCATATAAACAGTTTATATTGAGATAGCCATGGTGCTCGCGCTTTTGTCCTTTTTGCTTCTTTAAGCAACGGCCGCTTGTCGTCTATACGCCACTAGCCTATTTCTCTAATTACAAATAATTAAAGAAACTCCATAACATTTTGGAGGAACAAAATTACAAAATTTAAATTACAAATACACTTGTAAATTAAAATGCTCGATTACACATAAATTTAAAATTCAAAAAATTCAAATCCGGGCACCATGACCATCCCCTTCCTGTTTGTACCTGAAAAGTTCAAAACTTGCAAACACAAACATTATATTATCACATAACATTTTCACATGTATTTTGACATTTAACATTTAAACATCAAAATAACATCAAGATTCATAATCTTAAATTTCTCATTGGCCGAATTTAAAAACAATTTCAATTCAAATTTTGTTAATTCTTTCTTAAAGAAAACAAAATTAAACCATGCATGTAGCCATATATCCCTACATGGCCGAATCATATAGGTAACTATATGATAAATTTTGTCTCAAAATTTCATGCATATAATCATGACACAATTCATGGAGAAAAATAAGAAATCATTCAAGGCACTCTTAGTACCCTCCATGGCCGAATCTTCCCTTTCAAAAAGGGTGTTCCTTTTAAAACTTTCATAAAGAAAAAGAAACTAAACCATGATGCATAATGTTTTATGAACACAGAATCAAATTTTCATGTTCATAAAAACAAAAACTTTAACACTTTAAAGGATTTGTGATTCAAAATCCACATGCAGAATTTAAACTTTAACCCTTTAAAGATTTTTTACCGTGAAAAACTCTTTTCACAAACAAGGTACCATCACCCGTCGATGGTAAAGCAACCGGGCTCTGATACCACTTGAAAGTAAACTGGCCTTTGAAGGCCGATGCATGTAAGGTGTAAAACAAAAATTTTACTGCGGAACATACATGCACTCATAGGTTCATGCTTTAAGACAACATGATGTTACCTTGTTTTGGCCTGATCAGTCAGGGAGATGAGATGTCAGGCTTGAAGGGTTCAAACCCTCTAATGGTGATCCACACCACCGTTCGTCTATGATGCAAGAACTCTTTCTTGAAAGCCACCAGATGAACACCACAATGAGGCTTGCTATGCGCACAAGTGGTGAAGGTGGAGGCCAGGTATCCTGTTTGGAAAGGTGTACTGAGCTACCCTACAGAATGGTGCATTGATGGAGGAGAGTTGGCTAGGTTTTTCACTGAAACCTAAGGTGAGGAACATGTCATATTTATGCGCACCCTTTGGAGAGGAGGAGGGAATCCAATCATTCAAAATGAAAACAAACTTTCAAATTTCTTTGAAAGTTGCGCATGAAACAGTGTGATAAGGTGGAGCTGTTGCAAAACTAACTTTGCCAACAACCTCCAATCTTATCCACATGAATTTAAATTCAAATTAATTTAAACTTAAATTCATAAACTATCATATAGTATATAGTTCTCATGCGCATAATTCAGCCCTAGAAAGGGTCCAAATACATTGAGTAGTTGCATTCAAAATTTGAATCAACTCACCACCACTGATTCCCTCAACCACCAAATCTGAATCCAAGGAGGTTTGTTTTTTTCAAAACCAATTCAAATTCGAATTCAAACACTTGAATTCAAACGAAACATTCAAATTCAAAATTCAAAATTCAAAATTTCAAATTTCAAATTCAAAATTCGAATTTCAAAATTCAAATTCAAATTCAAATTTCAAAATTCAAATTTCAAGATATCACCTAAAAGTGGCGCACCAAACAGCCTAGGGAGAGCCTCGTTTGTTATGAAACAACTTTTCAAAACCAATTCAAATTCGAATTCAAACACTTGAATTCAAACGTTCAAACATTCAAATTCAAAATTCAAAATTCAAAATTTCAAATTTCAAATTCAAAATTCGAATTTCAAAATTCAAATTCAAATTCAAATTTCAAAATTCAAATTTCAAATGTAACGCCCTCCCTTGTATGCATCCAAGAGAGTCGTTTGCTAAGCGGAATTAGAGTCGTTAACGTCACATGAGCTAACAAGGAATCTCAATGCAGTATACCAATCCGTAAGGCATTTCAATTGTTCTTATAACTTCTGTTTGGACGATAAAAAATATTTCAAGTGATTTATAAAGAGCACGTTTGGGGCTTCGCGTGTATATTAAATAATAGAAAATCCGAGTTCGTTTGCTCATAAAAACACCACCCGTAAGGTGCACTGCAAAAATTTCAGCACATAAGTCTTTTCACAGACGTTTTCCAAAATAGCCGCCGTTCATAACAGTTCAAGGTAAAATAGAGATGATAGAGTGTACAGTCATCCAAGAGTACCAAAACATTAATCATTACAGTCATCCAACAATCAAAACAGCAACAGTGATAATCCATGCAACAGCAAGCAACAGCAAAACATCACTCCTTCAAATGCTTTTACGTCCTCCTGCCATTTTGGAAAAATAGCAGCCCCGAAGGGTGAGAATAATCCCAGTAGTGTGGCAACAAAACCAGTAATATAACAGTATTAACTAGGCACAAAATCATAAACAGTCACTTCAACATATCCTTGTTCCTTTTCCTTTTCCTTTTCATCATATTCATATATTGCGTATATAACGCCTTTCCTTTGCGCTTTTAGCACCGTCGTGCGCGCACTTCACAGTGGAATCAAATATCCCTTGGCACCTGAGCTCCATGTGGATTCCAACTGTGGGCCTATGCGGACTGATGCCAAGTGTCCCATACCCCGGTACCTTGGGGATGCCTATATGATGCTTGCTCAAAACACATATTCCTGTACATAACTATTCTAAAAAGCAAGACCTATATGCTCTTGGTACATGCATGCCATGCTATGCTTTCACACACAAAACGTACAAAAATGCGGTATGATGTAAGGTGCATGCTTATATACCTTTCATATGCGTTATGCTGCCACATAACGTCTTTACCTCATAATCATATAGCCATCACGGCACATTTTTGGCAGTTTCCTTTCATCATAATGGAACATAATATTTTTACGGCATATGGAGCATCATGTCACAATTTTATACCAGTAGTCAATAGTCACATTAGGCATTATCGCCTGACACTTACCTTTGCGTGCCTTAAATATTACCAAACAGCAGCGAAGTATCTTACTTCTTAAGCGCACCTAAATCAATTACAACCAATCATTTACAGTGGCTATTTACAGCAGAAACAGTGAGCATACAGCAGCATCTTACAGTGGAAAACAGTGAGCATACAGCAGTGTCTTACAGTGGAAAATAGTGGCATGAGTAGTGATGTTTATGCATCAAAACAGTGGCATGAATTGTACATTTTTGAGCATTAAAACAGTAGCATAAATCATGGTTTTTGGACATTGAAACAGTGGCATATTATGGACTAAAACAGTGGCATTTTATGCATAAAACAGTGGCATATTATGGACTAAAACAGTGAGCATTTTATGCATAAAACAGTGGCATATGATGACTAAAACAGTGGCATTTTAAGCATAAAACAGTGGCATATGATGACTAAAACAGTGAGTGTTTTTATGCAGAAACAGTGGCATATAATGTGCAGAAACAGTGGCATATGTGTGCAGAAACAGTGGCATATAATGTGCAGAAACAGTGGCATATAATGTGCAGAAACAGTGGCATATGTGTGCAGAAACAGTGGCATATAATGTGCAGAAACAGTGGCATGTATGTGCAGAAACAGTGGCATATAATGTGCAGAAACAGTGGCATATAATGTGCAGAAACAGTGGCATATGTGTGCAGAAACAGTGGCATATAATGTGCAGAAACAGTGGCATGTATGTGCAGAAACAGTGGCATATAATGTGCAGAAACAGTGGCATATAATGTGCAGAAACAGTGGCATGTGAATGGTGATTTTGAGGAACCGAACAGTGAGCATTTTACCCTCAAAACAGTGGCACATTCATAGGGAAACAGTGGCATTTGCATACAGAACAGTGGCATACATATCCCTCCAAACAGTGGCATATTCATACAAAAACAGTGGCATATAACTTAAGCATGATCATCATGAAATAGCTCCACCATTCTACTTTTATCATGCTCATACTTGAATCCAAAACCACACATAATCAAGGAGACATTCAAGCACACACACATGGTTACACAATGAAAGCGTTCTAAGTTCAAGGCCTACCTCTTGTAGCACACACTCCTTGATCAAGAATCACACACCACCTTCTAGCTTTATAACACAACAAGTCCACACTTCCTAGGAGAAGATCTATGCGCAATCAAGGATGAGGAGGAGCAACTTGGACAGCTACCAAAAGGTGAGGAATCAAGACTGAACAGTGAGGTGAAAGTGAGGAGGAAAGCTTACTCTTGCTTGGGACAAAGGCTACGGTTTTGAGGGTGAGGGAGGGTAAGTGACCAAGGTTTTTCTTTCTCCAAGATGCTTGTAGTCACGGCTAGAGAGGGAGGAAATGAGGAAGGAGAGTTGGCTGCACTTGTACATGAGGCCAGCCCCTTCCTTATGCGCATACTTAAAGGGAAAGTGAGGAGAAATGGCATGATTAAGCATCATGAAATTTCTTGTTACTTGAAGAAGTGGGGCTGCACACAAGGTTGCTTCTAAAGTACTCTATGCACATGCAAGGAGGTTTACTAAGTCAACATGCAAGACAACAAAGTGGCAGCCCAAAAATCTGCATTGATGCAGTCCTTGTGCGCAATGATGAGGGAGGTGCAGCCCCAAAATCCTTCTTTGGTTGCATGTGGAAGAAAGGGGGAGATTTGGCTCATAATGGACTGCCTAAAGCATGCAAAAATCTGCACAATTCAGCCTCATGATGGAAGGTGTAAGGTGGTTCTCTTGGTCAACACTCAAGTCAGATTTGTCATAAAAAAAATCTGCACCAAGACCCCTCCATGTGCGCCTAAATGAGGAAAAATGCAGCCTAAAATAATGCTAAATGTTACATGTGTCTTCCATGCAATGAAGTTGAAATTAAGTGATGCATAAGCTAAGTGATGTGGCGGTTTAGCAAGGGAAAATTGACAGATTTCTAAGTCCTAATCACTCTCTTTTGTGCGCAAGAAAGGGTGGCCAAGAGGTTGCCATGTGAAGGTTCCTTGGTACACAAGACATCCTTGTTGGACAAGGCTTAGGGGAAGATAAGAATGGTTACAACTTTGGGCTGAATCAAGGTAGGTCCAAAAGCCATCCTTGGGCCATTGGCCACACACACAAAGAATCCAATCACATAAGTCCAAAGGTGACAAGTCCACACACATACTAGCCCACTTCCAAAGTCCAATAAACACTAAAGCCTTCTATCACCCACTCACATTACTCATATGATTAAATTCACATGTCTACACATGTATCCTCCTATGATTTAATTTAATTAATTACCTTAGTCTCATCCAAGGATAAAGATCAAACAATTCGCAAGCCATCAAACCTACACCATAAATCTGAATTCTACCCATGTACCTATAACATATAGTACTTATGTATTTTACTAATTATGCGGGATGTTACACTCTCCCCACCAAATAGGAATTTTGTCCGCAAAATAAACTTACTTAAGAGCTAAACAGTTCTGGATAGCGTTTCTGAATGTCGTCCTCGCGCTCCCATGTGGCTTCAGTTGCTGATCTGTTGTTCCATAATACTTTCACCAACGGAATCTCCTTAGAACAGAGTCGCTTGACGGATCTTTCGAGGATTTGCAACGGTTGCACTTGATACGTCAGATTTTCCTTTAGTTCCACTTCTTCTGGCTGTAACACGTGGGATGGATCAGAGAGATATCTCCGTAGCTGCGATACATGAAATACATTGTGAATTCCTGACAGATTGGGTGGTAAAGCCAACCGGTATGCAGACTCTCCAATCCGGTCCATAATCAGATACGGTCCTAAGTATCGAGGATTTAACTTCTTTACACCCATTCTCCTTCCGAGTCCCGATGTAGGTGTGATCCTCAAAAATACATGGTCTCCGACTTCGAAAGATAGAGGCTTATGACGCTTGTCGTAATAACTCTTCTGTCTGGCCTGAGCCCGCTGCATATTCTCCCGAATCTTCTTTACTTGTTCGGATGTCTCTTGAATTAGATCAGGTCCTAACATACTTCGCTCACCTACTTCCGTCCAGCATAAAGGGGATCTGCATTTCCTCCAATACAAAGCTTCGTACGGTGCCATCTGAATACTGGAGTGGTAACTGTTGTTGTAAGCAAACTCAATCAACGAAAGATAATTATCCCAGCTGCCTCCTAACTCCAAAACGCATGCTCGCAACATGTCCTCTAATGCTTGAATGGTGCGTTCCGTCTGTCCATCGGTCTGCGGATGGTAAGCATTACTCAACCTCAAGTGGGTCCCTAATGCTCTTTGAAAAGATTCCCAAAACTTTGATGTAAACTTGGGATCACGATCGCTGACAATACTCGTAGGAACTCCGTGCAGCTTCACAATCTCCTGCAGGTAAATTCTGGCAAGCCTCTCGGTATCATATGTGGTTTTAACACGCAAGAAGTGAGCTGACTTCGTTAAACGATCAACAATCACCCAGATAGAATCATATCCTTCTCGCGTCCGAGGAAGTCCAACTACAAAATCCATCGCAATACTGTCCCACTTCCATTCGGGAATCTCCAAAGGTTGAAGGAGTCCCGACGGTTTCTGATGTTCGTACTTCACCTTCTGACAAGTTAAGCACCGAGATACATACTCCGCAATATCACGCTTCATACCCGGCCACCAAAACGAGGTCTTCATGTCATGGTACATCTTCGTGGATCCAGGATGAACTGCATACTTACCCTTGTGAGCCTCCTGTAAAACTTCTTGTTTCAACTCTTCATTCGGCACAACCAGCCGTCCTTGAAATCTCCAAACATCATTCTCATCCTTTACAACATCTTGGTTGCCCACCAAATCACGGACTAACTCTTCATCTTTCTGAGCCTCCTTAATTCTACTGATCAATTCATTCTCCACTTTTATATTTCCCAATCTTATGCTATTCCCTCTCTCGTCTACCGATAAGTTCAAGTCTCGAAAGGCCTCAAACAACTTCAATTCTTCCATCATCAGAGTTGCAGTGTGCAGTGTCTTCCTACTCAGGGCGTCAGCTACCACGTTTGCCTTTCCTGGGTGGTACTTAAGTTCAAAATCGTAGTCCTTCAGAAATTCCATCCACCGACGTTGCCGCATATTCAGCTCCTTCTGGTCGAACAAATACTTCAAACTCTTATGATCGCTGAACACGTCAAACTGCGAACCATACAAGTGGTGCCTCCAGATTTTAAGTGCGAACACTATAGCTGCTAACTCCAAATCGTGCGTAGGATAATTTTCTTCGTGAGGCTTTAGTTGTCGAGATGCGTAAGCTACCGCCATACGATCCTGCATCAACACGCATCCAAGTCCTTTCAGCGACGCGTCGCAGTATACTTCGAACTTTCGGGTAGGATCCGGAATTGTGAGTACGGGAGCACTCGTCAATCTGCTCTTTAGTTCCAAGAAACATTCTTCACAAGCTTCAGTCCACTCAAAAGGCTTGTCCTTCCGAGTAAGACGAGTAAGAGGTTGCACTATCTGAGAGAAATTCTGGATGAACCTTCGATAGTATCCAGTAAGACCTAAGAAACTTCTTACTTCGGTGACAGTCTTGGGTCGTTCCTAATTAATGACAGCTTCAACTTTGCTGGGGTCCACCGCGATACCTTCTGATGAAATGACATGGCCCAGAAACTGGACCTCTTTAAGCCAAAACTCGCACTTCGACCATTTCGCGTACAACTGCTTCTCCTTCAAGATTTGCAAGACAATCCTCAGATGTTCCGCGTGCAGCTCTTCATTAGCTGAGTAAATCAGAATATCGTCGATAAACACAATAACAAACTGATCAAGAAAGGGGCGGAAAATGCGGTTCATGTAGTCCATGAATACCGCTGGAGCATTCGTAAGTCCGAATGGGATCACCTGATATTCGTAGTGCCCATAACGAGTCCTAAAAGCGGTTTTCGGAATATCCTCCGGTTTGACCCGGATCTGATGGTATCCCGATCGTAAATCTATCTTGGAAAAGACTCTGGCTCCTCTCAGCTGGTCCATCAAATCGTCGATCCTCGGTAGCGGATACTTATTCTTCACCGTTACTTTGTTCAGCTGTCGGTAATCTACACACAGCCGTAAACTTCCATCCTTCTTCTTAATCAAGATGGCTGGAGCACCCCATGGAGAAGTACTCGGTCTGATAAATTCCTTGGCCAAAAGCTCTTCTATCTGCTTCTTCAACTCGCGAAGTTCCAACGGCGCCATACGATACGGAGCAATGGAGATTGGTCCGACTCCAGGGATAAGTTCGATAGAAAATTCTATTTCCCTATGAGGAGGCAATCGAGGTATTTCATCCGGGAATACCTCCTCGAATTCTCTAACTACCGGTACATTCTGAATTTGAGTGTCAACCGAGACCTCAGCCTCAATCGACAAAAGATACCCTGCTGCTCCCTTGCGGAGCTCTTTTCTAACTTGCAATAAAGAAATGAGAGAGAAAGGTTGAAAATTACCATCTTTCGCAGGAACAACGACTTTCCCCGCTCGACAGTCCAATGTTATCCCGTTTTTCGTCAACCAGTCCATACCGATAATCACATCAAAGTTGAATACCGGCAGGACCACCAAGTTAACTGTATACGTGTTCCCTTCATACTGCAAGGTAACGCCTCTGCAGATCTCTGAGGCTGTGCACGATTCTCCAGTAGGTGTGCTGATGTGTAACTCATAAGGTAACGGGGTTGGGGTGATGCCTATTCTCAAAGCAGTATGCCTTGCCATAAAAGAGCCAGACGCTCCAGAATCAAAGATAACAGAAATTGGGTGACCATTTAAAGTGACATTACCTTTGATCAGGTTGGGAAACTTCTGTGCTTCATTTGCATCCAATGTGAACACCCGTGCTTGTGTAGGCTGTTGTTCCGCGTTCTGGGGGCATTTGTAAGCAAAATGTCCTTGCTGGCCACATCTGAAACATGCATTGTTGTTCTTGCGACAGACTCCAAAGTGATTCTTTCCACATGTAGCACAAACAGTCGCGCCCTGACGTCCAGTCGACGATTGACCCACCGTAAAGTTTCTCTTAAAATTTCCAGGCCGTGCCTGCAACTGCGTACCTCTGCCTCGACCCCTACCAGGTGCCGTCCTGAAGAATCTGCCTGCTCGGTTTCCTCCGTGGAATTGTGTTGGTGGCTTGTTCAAGTTCTTGGCCTCATTAATGATTCCTTCTGCCTGACGACTCTGGTTGATGAGTTCCGGAAGTGTACGATTAGCCGTCGTCAAAATGAGTTTACGGATCTCCGGATGTAATCCGCTTTCGAACTTCTCCACCTGCCATTCTTCATCATAAATGTTCCGGTCAAAGTTGGCGTACTCGATCAGCTGCCCAAATTTTGCAATGTACTCGTTGACCGTCATGTTGTCCTGCCTAAGTGACAGCAGTTCAGTGTGCTTCATCCTTCTCATTGCCTTAGGAAAATACTTATCCAAAAATACTTGTCTGAATACGGCCCACGTTAGTTCCACGTCCTGAGCTCTCAGCAGAGCCCTCGCACCAGTCCACCATGTTAAAGCTTCTCCCATCAGTTGGTACGACGCGTAATCAGTCTTCTGCGCTTCCGGGCAAGCCATGCGTTCGAAAATATGCTCGATCATCTGCAGCCACTTAGCTGCAGCCTCGGGGTTGTCTTCACCCTCAAAGGTAGGTGGTTGGAAGTTGCAGAAATCTTTCAACCTCCGACGGGCAATTTCTTCTGCATTTTCATGCAGTGGGGGTTGGTTCTGATTCTGTTGCCTATGGTCGCGCCATTCTTGGCTCATATTCTGGATAAACGTTGCAGTCCCCCAATGGTAGTGATAAGATGCTCTTCCGCATCGCCAGACCTTCCCCGAGTTGAACCGCGACCACCTGCCATGATTCTGCACTCACAATATCAGGAAATGAGTTGATCAGGCTCACCGCAAGTTATTCATGGCAGCAGTCCCAAGTAGGTACTCGGGTTCAATTCGGACAAGTTAGCTATGCATCCGTGTCTTATCACAGAACAGTCTAAACAATCTAACTACCCTAGCTAATATATACTTAACTATAGCACATTTAGACAGTCAATCAGCAGATAAGCACAATCAACAATCAATTCAATCAAACACAAGCAAATCCATGGACCAAACTGCTCTGATACCAATTAGTGTAACGCCCTCCCTTGTATGCATCCAAGAGAGTCGTTTGCTAAGCGGAATTAGAGTCGTTAACGTCACATGAGCTAACAAGGAATCTCAATGCAGTATACCAATCCGTAAGGCATTTCAATTGTTCTTATAACTTCTGTTTGGACGATAAAAAATATTTCAAGTGATTTATAAAGAGCACGTTTGGGGCTTCGCGTGTATATAAAATAATAGAAAATCCGAGTTCGTTTGCTCATAAAAACACCACCCGTAAGGTGCACTGCAAAAATTTCAGCACATAAGTCTTTTCACAGACGTTTTCCAAAATAGCCGCCGTTCATAACAGTTCAAGGTAAAATAGAGATGATAGAGTGTACAGTCATCCAAGAGTACCAAAACATTAATCATTACAGTCATCCAACAATCAAAACAGCAACAGTGATAATCCATGCAACAGCAAGCAACAGCAAAACATCACTCCTTCAAATGCTTTTACGTCCTCCTGCCATTTTGGAAAAATAGCAGCCCCGAAGGGTGAGAATAATCCCAGTAGTGTGGCAACAAAACCAGTAATATAACAGTATTAACTAGGCACAAAATCATAAACAGTCACTTCAACATATCCTTGTTCCTTTTCCTTTTCCTTTTCATCATATTCATATATTGCGTATATAACGCCTTTCCTTTGCGCTTTTAGCACCGTCGTGCGCGCACTTCACAGTGGAATCAAATATCCCTTGGCACCTGAGCTCCATGTGGATTCCAACTGTGGGCCTATGCGGACTGATGCCAAGTGTCCCATACCCCGGTACCTTGGGGATGCCTATATGATGCTTGCTCAAAACACATGTTCCTGTACATAACTATTCTAAAAAGCAAGACCTATATGCTCTTGGTACATGCATGCCATGCTATGCTTTCACACACAAAACGTACAAAAATGCGGTATGATGTAAGGTGCATGCTTATATACCTTTCATATGCGTTATGCTGCCACATAACGTCTTTACCTCATAATCATATAGCCATCACGGCACATTTTTGGCAGTTTCCTTTCATCATAATGGAACATAATATTTTTACGGCATATGGAGCATCATGTCACAATTTTATACCAGTAGTCAATAGTCACATTAGGCATTATCGCGTGACACTTACCTTTGCGTGCCTTAAATATTACCAAACAGCAGCGAAGTATCTTACTTCTTAAGCGCACCTAAATCAATTACAACCAATCATTTACAGTGGCTATTTACAGCAGAAACAGTGAGCATACAGCAGCGTCTTACAGTGGAAAACAGTGAGCATACAGCAGTGTCTTACAGTGGAAAACAGTGGCATGAGTAGTGATGTTTATGCATCAAAACAGTGGCATGAATTGTACATTTTTGAGCATTAAAACAGTAGCATAAATCATGGTTTTTGGACATTGAAACAGTGGCATATTATGGACTAAAACAGTGGCATTTTATGCATAAAACAGTGGCATATTATGGACTAAAACAGTGAGCATTTTATGCATAAAACAGTGGCATATGATGACTAAAACAGTGGCATTTTATGCATAAAAACAGTGGCATATGATGACTAAAATAGTGAGTGTTTTTATGCAGAAACAGTGGCATATAATGTGCAGAAACAGTGGCATATGTGTGCACAAATAGTGGCATTTTAATGTGCAGAAACAGTGGCATATAATGTGCAGAAACAGTGGCATATGTGTGCAGAAACAGTGGCATATAATGTGCAGAAACAGTGGCATGTATGTGCAGAAACAGTGGCATATAATGTGCAGAAACAGTGGCATATAATGTGCAGAAACAGTGGCATATGTGTGCAGAAACAGTGGCATATAATGTGCAGAAACAGTGGCATGTATGTGCAGAAACAGTGGCATATAATGTGCAGAAACAGTGGCATATAATGTGCAGAAACAGTGGCATGTGAATGGTGATTTTGAGGAACCGAACAGTGAGCATTTTACCCTCAAAACAGTGGCACATTCATAGGGAAACAGTGGCATTTGCATACAGAACAGTGGCATACATATCCCTCCAAACAGTGGCATATTCATACAAAAACAGTGGCATATAACTTAAGCATGATCATCATGAAATAGCTCCACCATTCTACTTTTATCATGCTCATACTTGAATCCAAAACCACACATAATCAAGGAGACATTCAAGCACACACACATGGTTACACAATGAAAGCGTTCTAAGTTCAAGGCCTACCTCTTGTAGCACACACTCCTTGATCAAGAATCACACACCACCTTCTAGCTTTATAACACAACAAGTCCACACTTCCTAGGAGAAGATCTATGTGCAATCAAGGATGAGGAGGAGCAACTTGGACAGCTACCAAAAGGTGAGGAATCAAGACTGAATAGTGAGGTGAAAATGAGGAGGAAAGCTTACTCTTGCTTGGGACAAAGGCTACGGTTTTGAGGGTGAGGGAGGGTAAGTGACCAAGGTTTTTCTTTCTCCAAGAGGCTTGTAGTCACGGCTAGAGAGGGAGGAAATGAGGAAGGAGAGTTGGCTGCACTTGTACATGAGGCCAGCCCCTTCCTTATGCGCATACTTAAAGGGAAAGTGAGGAGAAATGGCATGATTAAGCATCATGAAATTTTTGGTTACTTGAAGAAGTGGGGCTGCACACAAGGTTGCTTCTAAAGTACTCTATGCACATGCAAGGAGGTTTACTAAGTCAACATGCAAGACAACAAAGTGGCAACCCAAAAATCTGCATTGATGCAGTCCTTGTGCGCAATGATGAGGGAGGTGCAGCCCCAAAATCCTTCTTTGGTTGCATGTGGAAGAAAGGGGGAGATTTGGCTCATAATGGACTGCCTAAAGCATGCAAAAATCTGCACAATTCAGCCTCATGATGGAAGGTGTAAGGTGGTTCTCTTGGTCAACACTCAAGTCAGATTTGTCATAAAAAAAATCTGCACCAAGACCCCTCCATGTGCGCCTAAATGAGGAAAAATGCAGCCTAAAATAATGCTAAATGTTACATGTGTCTTCCATGCAATGAAGTTGAAATTAAGTGATGCATAAGCTAAGTGATGTGGCGGTTTAGCAAGGGAAAATTGGCAGATTTCTAAGTCCTAATCACTCTCTTTTGTGCGCAAGAAAGGGTGGCCAAGAGGTTGCCATGTGAAGGTTCCTTGGTACACAAGACATCCTTGTTGGACAAGGCTTAGGGGAAGATAAGAATGGTTACAACTTTGGGCTGAATCAAGGTAGGTCCAAAAGCCATCCTTGGGCCATTGGCCACACACACAAAGAATCCAATCACATAAGTCCAAAGGTGACAAGTCCACACACATACTAGCCCACTTCCAAAGTCCAATAAACACTAAAGCCTTCTATCACCCACTCACATTACTCATATGATTAAATTCACATGTCTACACATGTACTTATCCAAGGATAACCCACTTCCAAAGTCCAATAAACACTAATTCTATCACCCACTCACATTACTCATATGATTAAATTCACATGTCTACACATTATTCGCAAGCCATCAAACCTACACCATAAATCCAAATTCTACCCATGTACCTATAACATATAGTACTTATGTATTTTACTAATTATGCGGGATGTTACATCAAATTTCAAATTTCAAATTCAAAATTCGAATTTCGAAATTCAAATTCTAAATTCAAATTTCAAAATTCAAATTTCAAATTCAAAATTCGAAATTCAAATATTTGATTATTAATTTAACTAATTAAATTAATTAGTAATGGCTTGGACTATCCAAGCCCATTACTAAACTCCATGCACCACCCACCCATTTAGGTGGGCTTCCAAACAGCTTCTTGGGCTAATAACATTATTAGGCCCAATATCTTTAAAGCTAGTCCATCATGACTACAAGGTGTTAGTGTGTGACCCATTAGGTCCAACTTAGCTTCTGACATAACTGGGCTTGGGCCCAATAAGCCCACAACCCAATTAATGACAACACAGAGCACTAGCAATGCTTTGTTGCCCCAGAACTAGTCAGATTAATGACTTGATCAACCTATTGCACATATTTGGTTACAGTATGTATTTCCCTTCGTCTCAGTTATCTTCCCATTAACCTAGGGTAAGGAAATGTATCAACCCCTGTGGTTTAGGGTAAGCTTTATTCGAAATAGGGAATCTTCAATTTACTGACTCTAAAGGCAGATCATCTCATGATCTCTTTTACTATGCATAGATTCCCGAGTCCCTGTAAATGTCATCCCGATTTCTCCGGTTTACAGATAACCTAATTTACCCTAGCCCTTGTGCCCTTTAAGGACACGCCCAACAGTATACCTATGAGTCTCCATGTTTCAGGCAGACGAGGTATACAATCAAAACATGCCTTCAAGAATACAGTCTAGGTAATAACTTCTGGTCTAAGGAAAGACACACCCAAACATAAAGAGATTACTCTAATGACACTATCTGTGAGATTTCCTCATAGAGTCTCTTTTTGGGTCTGTTCAGTGCGAGCTATACTCTTATAGGTCCACCCACGACTTTAGCTAAGATATCTCCATATCTGCAGCTCATGAGGTCTTTACCTTGTATCCATATACAAGTAGATAAGTCGTACTAGTCTTTACTCGAGATCACTGATCCCCAAACTCAGTGTCTCTAGACTAGGAACAAATAATTAGGAATAGACATGCAATATCCTTGAATCCTCATGATCGTGATCTCATCACCGATACTCAAGAGATACCTGTTCTATTCCAAGGGGTTTATCCAGTTTATTCATATAATATTAACAGTAATATCGAGACACAATATGAAACTGAATAAATAGTGCTTACATTTATTTGCAACAAACAAAGTTCTACATCTAGTGTCCTTTATTTAATCAAAAGATTGTCTCTAGGACACCCATATGCTAACAGGGAATTCCTCGAGGTGTTTCCCGAGGAGATTCCTGAGTTTCCACCGCAGAGGGAGATAGAGTTCTCCATAGACTTATTGCCTGGTGTGGGGCCTATATCGTTGGCTCCATACCGGATGTCGCCACCAGAGTTGGCGGAGTTGAAGAAGCATATCGAGGAGCTTTCAGCGAAAGATTTCATACGGCCGAGTGTGTCTCCCTGGGGAGCACCGGTCATTTTTGTGAAAAAGAAAGATGGGACCATGCGGTTGTGCACAGACTACAGACAGTTGAACAAGGTGACAATCAAGAACAAGTATCCTCTTCCACGCATTGATGATTTGCTGGATCAGCTCAGGGGTGCTTGCGTATATTCCAAGATCGACCTCCGGTCCGGTTACCATCAGATACGGGTAAAGCCGGAGGATGTCCCAAAGACAGCGTTTCGCTCGAGGTACGGGCATTATGAGTACTTGGTGATCCCGTTTGGACTCACCAATGCACCCGCAGTGTTCATGGACTACATTAACAGGATCTTCCAGCCGTACCTGGATCAGTTTGTGATCGTCTTCATTGACGACATCTTAATTTACTCCAAGACGGAGGAGGAGCATGCTGAGCACTTGAAGATTGTTTTGCAAGTGTTGAAAGAGAAAAAGCTATATGCTAAGCCGTCAAAATGTGAGTTTTGGCTCAAGGCGGTGAAATTTCTGGGTCATGTGATTTCCCCTGATGGAGTTGCGGTTGATCCTAACAAGATTGAGGCCGTGATGGATTGGGAGAGGCCCAAGATGGTTACAGAAGTGAGAAGCTTCTTGGGTTTGGCAGGGTACTATAGGAGGTTCATAGAGGGATTCTCCAAGATGGTGCTACCGATGACTCGCCTCACCCGAAAGGAGACTCCATTCGTGTGGACACATGAGTGTGAGGAGTGTTTCCAGGAGTTGAAGGAGAGACTGACTACTGCTCCTGTGTTAGTCCTTCCTGATCCTGTGGAACAGTTTGAGTTATACTGCGATGCCTCTGGTAAAGGACTAGGCTGTGTGTTGATGCAGAAAGGGAAAGCTGTTGCCTATGCTTCAAGACAGTTGAAACCTCATGAGGAGAACTACCCGACTCACGACTTGGAGTTGGCTGCCATTGTTTTTGCTTTCAAGATTTGGAGGCATTACCTGTTTGGCATGAAGTTTTGCTGTATTCAGTGATCACAAGAGCCTGAAGTATCTGTTTGACCAAAAGGAGTTGAACATGAGACAGCGAAGATGGATGGAGTTCTTGAAGGACTACGACTTTGAGTTGAGGTACCATCCTGGCAAGGCCAATGTGGTAGCCGATGCTTTGAGTCGGAAATCCGTGAGCTTATCCAGCTTGATGATGAGCGACTACGAGGTGATCGAAAAGTTCAGAGACTTGAGAGTGAACTCCTTGTTTGGGGGCGCACTGCTTGAGATGGACACAGCAGAGGTGATTAATGAGCTGATGGAGAAGATTAAAGAGGCGCAAGTGCAGAGAGAGTGCCTTGATTATGTGAAAAACCAGGACGGGGTGTCTTGGAATGAGGATGGTTTATTGCGGTTTCAGAAGAGGATTGTTATTCCTCGAGGGCCATTGACAGAAGAGGTTATTGCAGAGGCTCATAAGGGCCGGTTTACTATTCACCCTAGTGCTACAAAAATGTACCAGGACTTAAAGAGAAATTTTTGGTGGCCGGGCATGAAGAAGGACATAGCGGTCTACGTGTCCAAATGCCTTATATGTCAGAAAGTAAAGATTGAGCACCAGAAACCATCTGGTAAACTTCAACATCTGGAGATTCCACAGTGGAAGTGGGAGAGTATTTCCATGGACTTCGTGGTGGGATTGCCTAAGACTCAGGCTGGTTGTGACTCTATTTGGGTCATAGTGGACAGATTGACCAAGTCTGCCCATTTTCTTCCAGTGAAGGTGAGCTTCACTACAGAGCAGTTGGCCAAACTATATGTCCGCGAGATTGTGAGGCTTCACGGGGTGCCCGAGAATATCATCAGTGATAGGGACCCGAAGTTCACATCTCGGTTCTAGGAGGCGCTGCAGGAGGCTTTTGGTACGCAGTTGAGATCGAGTACCGCCTATCACCCTCAGACTGATGGACAAACTGAGCGGACCATCTGGACATTGGAGG
Source organism: Gastrolobium villosum (assembly GCA_032173675.1). Classification (NCBI taxonomy): domain Eukaryota; kingdom Viridiplantae; phylum Streptophyta; class Magnoliopsida; order Fabales; family Fabaceae; genus Gastrolobium; species Gastrolobium villosum. The sequence continues at coordinate 3,619 of JAVKPL010013489.1, read as the reverse complement.
ACATGTTGAGAGCTTGCATGTTGGAGCAGGGTTATGCATGGGATAGGTACCTTCCGTTGGTAGAATTCTCGTACAACAACAGTTTTCATGCTAGTCTGGGCATGGCACCCTACGAGGCGCTGTGTGGTAGGAGGTGTCGGACTCCTACCTGCTGGTCTGAGGTTGGAGATAAAGAGCTATTTGGCTTGGACTTTGTCCAAGATACTACCCAGCAGATCCAGATGATCAGGGAAAAGTTGAAGCAGGCGCAGAATCGCCAGAAAAGCTACTATGATGTCAAGCATCGACCACTGGAGTTCAGTGAGGGTGAGCACGTGTTTGTGAAACTTTCACCTGTCACCGGTGTTGGACGGGCACTCGGAGTGAGGAAGTTGAGCCCTCGGTTCATTGGGCCCTACCAGATCCTTGGTAGAGTAGGACCTGTTGCCTATCGACTCTCCTTGCCTCCGAACCTAGCCAACATCCACGACGTGTTTCACGTGTCTCAGCTTCGGAGGTACATCTCCTTCGCACGTGGTGCAGCCGGATGATGTGGAGGTTCGGGAGAACCTAAAGACTCCCGTCGGACCACTGATTCTCGATCGAGGCGAGAAACAGCTTAGAAGTAAGATCATTCCGATGGTCAAGGTGCAGTGGACTGGGCGTAGTCCCGAGGAGTGCACGTGGGAGCGAGAGGATGAGCTTCTCCGACAGTATCCCGACTTCCGAGACAAGTATGTTTCTGATTTTGAGGACAAAATCCTTAAAAAGGTGGGGTGAATGTAAGAACCCACACCGTTAATTAAGGTAATTAGAAAATTAATTATGATAATTAGGAAATGATTCCATAATTGACCCTAATTGTTTTGTCAAAACTTTTGACGGAAATGTTTCACTCAAAACTTTCGACGAAATTTAGATGTTGTAAAGAATTTTGACCGAATATTTTTTCCGTCAAATTTTTTTATCGAAATATTCTCTATCAAAATTTTTACAGAAATATTTTCCGACGAAATATTGTGACAGAAATGCATTTCGTTGAAAATTTTGATAGAAATGTTTTATATAAAAAAACTTGACGGAAATACTTTCCATCGAAAAATGTGTTTTGTTAAAAATTTCGACGAAAACTTTTTTTGTCAAAAAGTTTAACGAAAATTTTTTGTCGAAAACTTTAAACGGAATTTAAATTCTGTAAATAATTTTGATGAAATTTTTTTCTATCAAAAATTTTCGATGGGAATTTATTTCTTTGAAAATTTTGATGGAAATATTTTTCGTCAAAAATTTCGATGAATGTGTTTTTTGTTAAATGTCTTTAGAAAAATTTAGATTCTGTAAAGAATTTTGATAAAAAAAATTTTGTCAAAATTTTTACATAAATTTTTTTAGTCACAAATTTTGACGAAAATATTTTTTGTTGAAAATTTATGCGTAAAATTGTTAAGGAAATATTTTCTGTAAAAAATTTTGAGGTAATTGTTTTACGTCGAAACTTTTCGATGGAAATGTGTTTCGTCAAAATTTTGGACGGAAATATTTTCGTTAAAAGTTTCAACGGAATTTAAATTCTATTAATAATTTTGACTAAATTCTTTTCCATACAAAATGTATGTTAGTGATTATGACAAAATCTGGTTTCGTCTCTAATTTTGTATTTAGTTTTAGGGTTTATCATATATCATTTTTTTCCTACACACACAACATTTTGTGGGGCCCGCATAAAAAATTTCAAAACGAATTTTTTTAACAGAACACAATCATTTTTCCTATAACATAACTATAAATTTTTTAATGGAAATTTTCTGACATGTATGATTTTCATAAAAAATTTCATCACTATTTTTGACAAAATATTTTTCGTTAATAAATTCTGTCGGTATTTGAGACTTTTCTAATAATATCTCATTTAAAAATGATTCACAATTATGTAGTTTAAACATTTTAATGCTAAGGGTAAATAAGTAATTTTTAATATTTTCCCCCTCAAACCCTCCAAATTGGAGAAATTTTAATTATAAGAAGAATGAGAATTTTGGAGGGTTTAGTAAAAATTCTCAATTCTTTTCCCTCCTTTATTTAAACTCACAAACAAAATAAAGACTTACTAAAACCCTTCGTTCTTTTTCCATCATATCCTAAATTCAATTCCCAAGCAAAGCCTTAATAACCAATCTAAAATGTTGAACTGGTTTTCTTCACCTAATGACCGGTCGGGTTTTAGCTTTTAATGTTGACCACACATGTCCACGATATTTTAGGCAGTATACACGTAAAAGCAGACTTTCATGGGACCAATACTATTCGACACATGGTTCATGTATATTCCGTTGAGAAATTGAACTTGCCAAGTTTAGATTAAGTAGCCACTAAAAGATGCTTTAAAATACATGATGATGAAATTGAGGTTGCAGGTTTGCATATGGCAGAAAAAAGGTAATAATAGGATTTTATAAGAATTAAGTTGTAGGAAAAATGATTATGTAATGTTATAAAGATTCATTTTGCGTGCCTTAATTTTTATTAATTTTTTTATTTTAACAAGTGTGGACTCCATAAAATATTATGCCTGTAAGAAATTTTATTGTGTCATGTTAAAGAATAAAACGAAACCCAAGGTAATAATAACTTCGCATTTAAAACTTTACTTTGCATACTTATATAGGGTCCTCTCTTTCTCTGTTCGTTTTCGTTTTCTTTTGTTGTAAATTATCATGAAATTTACCGCCCACCTGTGACTCTTAAATAAGATTTTGAATTAATGAGCATATTCAAACAAACCCTCACACATCTTAATTATAAATTAAACAAACTAATTATTAGCTCAATCAATGAATAAGAAATATTCATTTTATTAATTACACGAGTTATTATCCAAAGTTTGGGATTATAAGTACTAACTAGATACCAAATAAATAAATCAGAAAAATATTTCTACAATTATTACATATAAGTTATCTGGATTTATTTTCAAAATGACGTTGTTTTGGATTTGAAAAAATAATTTTTTTATTATAAAGACTATAATAACCCTGAAACAAACTAAAATTACAAAAACACCATGATTTTCGTTCCAAAATAATGTCGTGTTGAACTCAATGCAGATAACTTATATATAATAACCGCAGAAAAAGCAAACCCTAAATAAATAAAAAATTAAAAAATCAGCATGACACAACAAAACACAAAAGCCTAGATATATTCTAAGACTAACCCAACGTAGCTGTGCAAAGAGCAAAGTAATAAATTTTCTTGGAAAAAAATTATTTCATGCAAAAAAATAAAATAACTATGTACTGTGGGAGTATATCATTATAATATTAAAGTTGTTTTAATTTTTTTTCTTCTAAGACATTGTTGGCTGATGCGGTGGAGGGAGAAAATTAATTTTACTATTATAATTATATACACGTAGTACATAATTATTATTTTTTGTATGAAATATTTTTTTTCTAGTAACATAAGAAAAAAAAACCATTTCTTTTTAAATAATATTTTTTCATAAAACATCAATTACAGATTCACAATAACGTGATTTTTTTTTCTTTTGGTAAGCAAAGAGAAAGTTTTTTAATATTTATATTCAATAACAAAATGACCACATTTTATTAATCATGGAATGTTGATTCAAATTGTTAAA